>RPFO01000022.1:512636-615136 GCA_009746045.1 Mesostigma viride
TCCCTCTCCCTCTCCCTCTCCCTCTCCTCTCCTCTCCTCTCCTCTCCCCTCTCCCCTTCTTCCCTCTCCCTCTCACCCTCTCCCTCTCCTCCTCTCCCTCTCCCTCCCCTCTCCCTCTCCCTCTCCCTCCCCCTCTCCCTCTCCCTCTCCCTCCCTCTCCCCTCCTCCCTCCCCTCCTCCCTCCCTCCCCTCCCTCCCCTCCCTCCCTCTCCCCCTCTCCTCCCTCCCTCCCTCCCTCCCCCTCCCTCCCTCCCTCCCTCCCTCCCTCCTCCCCTCCCTCCCTTCCTCCCTCCCTCCCCTCCCTCCCTCCATCCCTCCCTCCCTCCTCCCTCCATCCCTCCATCCCTTCTTACGCGTTACGCTTACGCTTACGCTTTTACGCTTACGCTTACGCTTACGCTTACGCTTACGCTTACGCTTACGCTTACGCTTACGCTTACGCTTACGCTTACGCTTACGCTTACGCTTACGCTTACGCTTACGCTTACGCTTACGCTTACGCTTACGCCCTCCCTCTCCCTACGGTTACGCTTACGCTTACGGTTATGCTTACGCTTAGGTTTACGCTTACGCTTACGCTTAGGCTTACGCTTACGCTTACGCCCTCCCTCTCCCTCTCCCTCTCCCTCTCCGTTCTCCTCTCCCTCTCCCTCTCCCTCTCCGCTACGCCCTCCCTCTCCCTCTCCCTCTCCCTCTCCCTCTCCCTCTCCCTCTCCCTCTCCCTCTCCCTCTCCCTCTCCCTCTCCCTCTCCCTCTCCCTCTCCCTCTCCCTCTCCCTCTCCCTCTCCTCTCCTCTCCCTCTCCCTCTCCCTCTCCCTCTCCCTCTCCCT
The DNA here is from genome assembly GCA_009746045.1 of Mesostigma viride. NCBI lineage: Eukaryota > Viridiplantae > Streptophyta > Mesostigmatophyceae > Mesostigmatales > Mesostigmataceae > Mesostigma > Mesostigma viride. The sequence goes on from RPFO01000022.1 coordinate 513,467, forward strand.
CTCCCTCTCCTCTCCCTCTCCCTCTCCCTCTCCCTCTCCCTCTCCCTCTCTCCCTCTCCCTCTCCCTCTCCCTCTCCCTCTCCCTCTCCTCTCCCTCTCCCTCTCCCTCTCCCTCTCCTCTCCCTCTCCCTCTCCCTCTCCCTCTCCCTCTCCCTCCCTCTCCCTCTCCCTCTCCCTCTCCCTCTCCCTCTCCCTCTCCCTCTCCTCTCCCTCTCCCTCTCCCTCCCCCTCTCCCTCTCCCTCTCCCTCTCCCTCTCCCTCTCCCTCTCCTCTCCCTCTCCCTCTCCCTCTCCCTCTCCCTCTCCCTCTCCCTCTCCCTCTCTCCCTCTCCCTCTCCCTCTCCCTCTCCCTCTCCCTCTCCCTCCTCCCTCCCTCCCTCCCTCCCTCCCTCCCTCCCTCCCTCTCCTCTCTCTCTCTCTCTCTCTCTCTCTCTCTCTCTCTCTCTCTCTCTCTCTCTCTCTCTCTCTCTCTCTCTCTCTCTCTCTCTCTCTCTCTCTCTCTCTCTCTCTCTCTCTCTCTCTCTCCCCTCTCTCTCTCTCTCTCCCTCCCTCTCTCTCTCCCTCTCTCTCTCTCTCCCTCTTACCCCCCCCCCTTTTACAAACACCATAATTCTGCCAACGTCACTCTTCCTGGACCGTGTGATAGTTACGCCCGCCGTCGTTTCTTGTCTTACTGGAAGAGCACATGACCAACATTGGTTGTGCTAGTTACGCCCGCCGTCGTTTCTTTTGCCTTTTCGATGTCGAAATATATCTCGTGAAAGATGCACCCCCGTCAGTTAACTTGTCATCTTGTAAGCTCAATCTTTCCATGATAGTTACGCCCGCCGTCGTTTCTTTTGCATCTTCGATGTCGAAGTGTTTGTCGTGAAAGTTGCATCCCCGTCAGCTTCTTGTAAGATCAATGTTTCATGATAGTTACGCCCGCCGTCGTTTCTTTTTTATTTTCGATGTCGAAGAATATGTCGTGAAAGTTGCAGCGCGTTCGTGTCCATTGTGATCTTGTGATATCAAAGTTTCCCATGATAGTTACGCCCGCCGTCGTTTCTGTTGCTTCTCGTTCGTTTAAAATATCTAATGAAGTTTTTACCATCGTTCACCTAAAACAAATTACTTTAAATCTGCACCCGTTAAACCACACCCCCCTCGAAATGACTCCATGGTTGCAGAACAAATGTCAGAAGAAGAACAAAAAAAATGCTTCGGAAACCACAAGCGCAAAAGGAAAGCCGATGACAATTTAGAGACCCTCTCGGAGGATGTGCCGGAGTTGGTTTCTTCGGATGACGAGTTTGAATACTCAAAAACATCAGGGGGACAAGTTCTTGAGAAAGCATGGAAGGTGTTTGTGACAAACGCGTTTGTGGAATGGATAAAAAAAAACTATTCCGAGGAATAGTAACTTGTTATTATAAAATAATAAATTAATGTTTATGAATTTTTTTGTTCGTTTTTTCCCTGAAAAAGATGGAGTCCGAGATCGTGAATGAAGTCTACGGAAGCGTCCTTCAAAACGTTTTCAAACAAGTTCGCTTTCTGTCGCGTGTCATATTCGAGGAAGTTCGAGTCGCGCAGGAGAGGACAGGCCGCCACTTGGCCGTTTTATTGGCGTTTGATTCGTTCAGCCAAATGGAGAGAATTATGTACGCCCAGCTAGCTGATATGAACTTCTGTATTCAAGAGGGTTTTTTCAGACCACAGATGGATCTAAGAGTGCCCATAGACCCAAGGACGGAGTTCCGCCTTTTGGTGTCGTTCATTACAAAGGGGCCAAAGATAGAGTTGGGGGAAGAGGAAGGGGCTCAGCTTGGGTGCACCTACGGGCGCGCATTTTACCCGAATGTTACGCATTCTCTGCGCGTGAGGGCTGATGCATGTGTAGGGGCAGTACCCCTCAACATGAACTTTTTCTTGCTCTCTGACCCGATCGTGAGGGATGGGGATCGCATGCGTAGTACGCGAAAGTGCTCCAAGGAGGGGTGTGGGTGCGAAACAGGACCTCATATCAAGTGGTGTAGAGGATGTAGGGATGCCAGATATTGCAGTGAGGAGTGCCAGCGTGCGGACTGGAGTAGGCATAAGGATAGATGCGAACGTCTGAGGCAAGCGAGGGAGGTGCTGGCAGGGGTGAAGTGGGGGGTTAACGTGACGACGATACTGGATAAAACTATGGGGTCTGATGTCGACTTCTCCTTCAACTTCCACGACGGCTCTGCCTCTTAGAAAAACTTGAAATGTAGAGTAATAACTTGTTTATATGATGTTATTTTTAATAAATTAATGTTTATTTATAACGTATCATTTTCCTCCTACGCGCAGGAAATGGTGGAGGTTAAGGAGAGTTTGGCCAAAAGGCAAAGGACCGACACACTTCGACATAATGGAAGGAGTCTTCCATTGTACATCAAAAAAATAGTCGAGGATTACTGGCTCGCTTCCGATTCGACTCCTCGTCCGAGTCCGGTGATACCGGACAGTGTCAAAGTCTGGAAGGTTTCAGCACATCAATCGCACATTGAATAGATAATGTTTTATCGCCATATTGCTGTTCGACAAGTTGCGCCTTGGGGCGTTTCTTTGCGCCAAATTTAAACCTTCGTATTAATAAACAAGTACAATAAAAAAATTTCAAAACGTTTTTTGAATTTTATTTTCCGGGGCCGGTATGTTATCGTAACTTGTCGCAGATGTCCGGTTCGACGGAAGATTCGTCCGATTCGTCTAGTCACCTCCTGATGGAGGATTGGCAACGACTTCAACAACACCAAGCGGTTGCCACTGTCATTCAGAGTGTTGCTCGCTCAATAGGGGCGCCGCGCAAGTGTGATGTGTCCACTTGCAAGAAAACCGCTCTCGGATTTGACTTGTATTGCCGAAAGCACGAAGAACATTCTCGTCACATCGAAAATGCCCTCAGTCGCGGACTTGGAATGGCGGGCGCCCTCGGACCTGGATTGGCGGGGGGGCCCTGCGACTTCGCCTGGACATGACTGTCGGAGAGGTCGTGGGTGTAAATTTTGATTTCACCAGGGGAGACGAGTACTTCCTTGAAGATTGGATAGTCAAAGACTCCGCGACAGGTGCGGACTTGGCAAAGGGAGGCTACGTTGCCGGCGCCCAAGAAAATGGTTGGAGTAGCTTGAGATGCTTTTTGATGACGACACCTTTTGCCGACTCGCGTGACACGGATGTAAGCGAACTTTATCGGCGTATGTGTTTTGCACTCGCCGACATTCCGCTGATAACTCAACGAGAGTTCGATTTTCGCGTGGAAACAAAAGCCAAAGCGATTGTATCCGGCGTGAAGGCGATTGTGGAGGAGGAGCAGGATTCTCTGTGTGCAGAGTATTTGGAGAGAGTGGCCCCGATGAAGACGAGGAGGTCCGAAATCTATCCTGACACCGGCAACAAGGAGGCAAAGTTGGTGGCCGCCAAAGAAGAGATGTTCGCTCGTGTCGATGAAATGGCGGCGAAAGAGGTTCCGAGAGTTCGCTCGATCGGTTGTTGCAAAACCTGCAGAGAGTGGAACGAGTCGCGGGACAGTCTATATTGATATGAGTTGCGCCCGCCGGCGTTTCTCTGGTGTTGAATGCCCCCCCTCTACATACACATTATATTGTCTGGACATTCGTATGTAGTGACAATCGTAGTCGATGTGATTGCCATTCGTTTGTACGTAGAAAGTGGTTGTTGAGGAAGTTGCGCCCCAGGGCGTTTCTTTGTTGCATTTTCTTCAAATTTTAGCTCGCATAAATAGATGAAGATGACTTAATAAATGCCAGTTTTTTTTAATAATATAAACTACTCGCGGCCGGTATGTTCTGGTTTCGCAGATGTCCAGTCTGACGGTCGACATAAGGGGACGTCCATATCAGGACGCTGTTTTCCGGATTTTTGAGAAGGATCCCGATAAGAAGTGCCGGGATAGGAAATGTAAAAAGCTGTCAATTACCGACATGGGTCTGTGTGGGGAACACATCGTAGCTTTTGGAAAGGACATGATTTCCCGTCATTTGCAACAATACGTTGACAACAATTGTGTGGGAGGGGCGCAGATGGACGTCCTTCTTGAGGATGGAGTGGACGGAGCCAAAAGGGCTGTAATTCGGCTGTCGGAAATGGATGATGACAAAGAGGACGTGAACATTCGCCTTAGAGGCACGACGATAACACGGCCGATTGTGTGTTTGGGTCTCGAGGAGTGGCGGATGAGAGCAGGTCTTCCATGATGCCGCGGAGAAGGTGGTGGAATGGATGATGGGTTGGTCAAATCTTGACGTTCGCATATTCAACCGTCTGACGTCTGATTTCCTTCTCCGGGGAAGTTTCAAGATGGTTGACCGTGCAAGGCAGTCCAGGAACCAGGTATCCCTTTCCATGGCCAGTCCGATCGCACGCATGATTGAGGGGGCCCTCTTCCGCGCAACCTTGCCTCGAGATTTCGAAAATACCGTGAAGGGCTCGACCGAAAATCAGCAGCGATTTCCCATTCGCGAACCACTTATGGGTCGACGGAGTGGTAACGGAATTTTTTTGCATTTCCTTGCCAAATGATTCTTTATGAGGGACATAGAGTTGTTTGTATAGAGAGTGAATTGACGAAAGTTGCGACGGCGGTCGCATCTTTTAGTGCGTCGTTCTCTTGTTATGAATCTCTGTTCATTCTGAATTATAACGTTGTTTGTACCTTGACATAATGATGCATTTTTTGTATTGAGTTGCGACGTGGGGCGCATCTTCCTGCTGACTCGTATGTTTTTTCCAATTTTTTTGTTTTGTGTTGCAGATGGAAAAGGGCGGCCCTACATCGCAGGTGGTCGGCGACTCTCCCCCTAGGGGGAAGGGTCAGAAGGGCAACCAGTTCAGGCCCAAGGCGCCTCCCACAACAGCCTCCTCACAAGCGTGCAAGGGAGGGCACGCCGCCCCCAATGGTGGAATCTGGTGTCAGCTTTGCCGCGGTCACTGGGAAGGATGAGTACCACGGTGGTCGTGAGATGGTGGACGATCCGGATGCGCGTCTCAGATTGCGCGGTTTGAGCGACTCGCGAATGGCACTCGTGAACAGCAATCGCGCTGTACCAAGACATCCTTAATGACAAACCTGAAGTCGCCAAGGTGCCTTATCTCTCCAAAAGCCAATTCATGCCTCGTATTGAAACATGCTCCAGCAGGAGCTAAGGGCGGCTCGGTTGGCTCAGAATGCGCACAGACAGTAGCCGCCGCGCCCTCCCATGCCGCGCCTGCCGCAGTAGCCCAAAAGAGGGGGGAGAGTGTGCACGAGTCGGCCGCAGTGCCCTCAACCGCAAGGGATCCCCCCGCGACTTCCAAGCCGGTCGCGACGGGCGATATGCCCCCGCCGCGGCAGGGGAAGGGGGAAGGGGGTCGATGGAGGGGAAGTCCTCGATGTTTTCGATATGACGCTGGGCAATTTGGAAGGTGGCGGGTCGATCTTCGTAAGTCTCCGCCCATTTAATTGATGTCGTGAAATACAATAAGCATTTTTTTGCAATATTCGCCAGACATGTCATTTCCGACAACTAAGCGGATTTTTACTTTCCGTTGAAATGTTCGCAGGGCCGGCAAGAGGATGTGGGTGCAAGAGAAGCCCGCTCAATGGCGGGAAGCACCCAGGTACATGAGTGCGTCAGATTCCTCTCCGGTTTACTTGTATTGAAAAGGTTTGCGTGCGTATATCCTTGTTTATTTTTGTAGTAATTTTTTTCTTGTGAATGGACAATCGCGTTTGCTATTTTTACAGGGAAGTCCGTTCGAGCAGCAAGAGGGCGGTGAGAGGAGGGGAAGTGGATCTTACGGTGGTTCCACTGCAGAGGGGGGAAGGGTAAGTTACCGTTGACTTACAAATTGAAAGTTTAGGTTCGTCCTCAATTGACAGAGTTACGACGGCCGGCGTTTCTCTACACTTTTCTTACATTAAAAATCTTCCGTTGATAATGTTCTTGCAGGAAGCCGGTCGTCAGGGTGGGGCAAATCTCCAGGGAGAGGGGGCTATCGCTGTCGGTGAGCCTGTGTCAGAGGGCGGGTGGAAGCGACGGCGATACTGCGAAAATGACACGCTTTAAGGAGCAAGCGGATGCTTATAAACTGAGGACGTTGGCAAAGCGGGTTGTGGCCGAGGTGAGAACGGAAACAGCCCCACCTGAGGTACGGAACCAGATGATGACTCTCCATCAAGTCGCTGAGTTGATCGTGAAGAATGCGTGCCGCCCGATGGCGCCACACAGCCTGAGGAGATCCCGAGCGCCAAGGCCTTGATAAAGTGGATGCAGGAGAACCTGTTCGAGGGCAAAGGAAGGAGAGGAAGTGTAAACTGAAGACGGTGACGATGGCGGACGCCAAGACTCTGATCAAGATGTTGAAGGAACACGATGCCCGCCGGGACAAGTCTCCGAAGATCGCGAAGGGGTCGAAGAAAGCGGCTGAAGCAGCAGCGGTTGAGGGGAATGAGGTAAGTCTACCTCTGTTGTGAGGGGGGCTTTGTTCTTGAGGTCCACGTTTCATGTAGGTTGCGACGGCCGGCGTTTCTTAAGTGTGACACTTACTTCCTTTTGATTAACTTTTCCTTTTTTTCGCATCGGTTGAGGGAAATGAGCCAAGTGTACCTCTGTTGTGAGGGGGGCTTTGATCTTGAGGTTTAGGTTTCATCTAGGTTGCGACGGCCGGCGTTTCTCAAGTGTGACACTTACTTCCTTTTGGTTTACTTCTTTCCTGATTTTTTCCATCGTTGAGGGAATGAGCCAAGTGTACCTCTGTTGTGAGGGGGCTTTGATCTTGAGGTTTAGGTTTCATGTAGGTTGCGACGGCCGGCGTTTCTCAAGTGTGACATTACTTTATTCCTTTTGGTTATGCTTTCCTGATTTTTTCGCATCATTGTTGAGGGAAATGAGGTAAGTGTACCTCTGTTGTGAGGGGGGCTTTGATGTTGAGGTTCAGGTTTCATGTAGGTTGCGACGGCCGGCGTTTCTCAATCGACATTTACTTTATTCCTTTTGGTTATGCTTTCCTGATTTTTTCGCATCACTGCAGTACGTGCAGGCCGAAGGGCGACCCACGCGGCCATCATGTACTCAATCAGCCTCGACCAGCACCCGCGCCGCGAGAACATGGAAATAGCTAGTACGTGGACTGCTGCCGTCGACGAACACCAGAAGGGACTCTCCGAAGCACTTGCGACCTACAAGGGGAAGGCGCTGAAGGGAAAGGGGAAAGGAAAGGAGGTGGAGGTTGCGGATGCTCCCGTGTCTCTGCTTGAGAAATGGGAGAAGTCCCCGGTGTCGCAGGATGATGATGACATCCTGGATGTGAACGATGAGATCGCGAAGGGCAAACGGTTGCGGCAGGAGCTTGCCGTTCAGCCTCGGGACCTCGATGAGATGTCCAAAGCCTTGGTGCATCGAAATCGGGTGTGGACAAGGAACCTGTTCGTTGGGCCTCAGAAGCTCCTCGCACGAGACTTGCATCTGTCGAGAGGCGAGCAGAACGCCACCATTTTTGCCAGTTCGGAGTCCGACTACGGCCACGACAAGCTGGTGATTCCTGTGTGGCGGTACTCGTTCCAGTTTTTGGCTGACCGGTTCCCCAACACTTTTCATGAGTGGATGAAAAACGAGAACACCCAGCGTCAGGTCGCGCAACTTTTCGGGGAGATGGGGGGGTTACGGACAATGAAGGCTGGCTACGCTCGCGCAATGACTGACAAAGAGATTGATATCTACCTGCGAACGAGCTCGGCCAAGGGATGGCCGAAGCTGCTTCCACCGGTTCTGACAGGACGGGCCGATGTGCTGGACTCACTTAAGCCCGTGGACGTGAGAAAGGCCGCGCTTTTGGACAGTTTGTGCAAGTCCGCCTGGGAGATGGCTCCACTCGAGAAGAAGCCACCGTTGCCGCCAGCCATTTGCGGCTTTCTCGTGCTGGACGGGAACCACTTTACCACACTCATCAAATCGGTGAAATTCGAACTGGTCGCCCCAAATATGACGGTGGACCAAAGATCTGTGTGGTACAGGCAATGCTGAACGGTTTCATGAAGGCGGAAAAGCTAAGGGTCGTTGCGCGGGGAGGGAAGGAGCAGGAAGTCACGAAGACCGTGGCCGCGGAGAAGCTGGAGGAGTGGGCAATGGATTGGACGAAATTCGGGGGGTGGACGTGCAGATGCTCAAGGGTGAGACCATCCTGCCGACCTGGTGGCAGATCCGTGAAGAGAAGGTAAGCCAAGTTGCGACCGCCGGCGTTTCTATAAGTGGTTTTCTCGTGTTATTTTCAGTATGCCATTAGTTTGGTAAAGATGCGACCACCGGCGTTTCTATAAGGGGTTTTCATGTTCCACCTTAGTATGCCATATTTTGGTCAAGATGCGACCGCCGGCGTTTCTGTCAGTCGTATTCTTGTTCTCAGTTGAGTTGTGCTTATTTGGGAGGACTATCGATGTGTCTCTGCGCGTTGTTGCCCTACGGCGATGCAGGTTTCCGAACAAGTCGGCAAGATGATCGAAGTTGTCAGGCAGCTCGGGAACGCCATGAACGCCGAGGACACAGCCCAAGCCAAGGCAACGTGGGGCTCAGCGCTGGGGGATGTGCACCGGGCCTACCAGGCATATGGACCCGTCAAGAGAGGGAAGGGCGTGTCTATCCCAACTCCTCTGTACGGCAAGATCTGGGCGATTGTGAAGCCCTTTTGGCAGAAAGGAGAGCAAGCCAAGGCCGAAGGGGACGGCGCAGGCGACAAGGCAGGGGGGCTGAAGAGACGGACAAGTGGGGGCCGGACCAGAAGAACTTCATGCAGCGCTGGCTGTTCTGGTGTGAGGACCCTTTGAAGCCCGCTGTCGACGGCAAGCCGGCGATCGCACAGGATATCGCGGCTCGGCAAGACTTCCTTGACACGCGCCCTAAAGACAAGGCGCACGAACTGTCCATTTTCACCGCGCATCGGGAACTTGCGAGTTTCCAGTACTTCGACAGCCTGATCCAAGCGCCGATCATGTCCTGTGAGGCCCCTCCCAGCAACCTGATAAAAATAATGGAAGTCGCCAAGAATTTGATAGAGGGGCGAAGCAATTCGCCCACATCAAGTTCCTGGAGAACCCCGACCTGATTGGCTCCGTCAGACAACTAGACGGGACTTTCGACCCCGTAATGGTGAGGGAGCACGTGTTTGGCGTGAAGCTGAAGGGCACCGTCGCCACGGACCTCGACAAGTTCATCGCCGACTGCCGCCTGACCAGAGACTTTTGGCGGGTGATCGTCACGGCCACGAGGGCGATCATTCTCACGCTGAGGGACCTTCCGCCGGCTAAAAGGAAAGTGGTCGACCAGAAGGACTGGAAGTTCCCGAGAGGGCTGCTCGCTTCCCACCCCCGTCATTTGTATGACGATTTGGGGTGAAGACCAAACATCTGCTGGGTGTGCCAAAGGAGGCGGCGGCGGAGGTCGAGAAGGAGGTCGAGGAGGCGGCGGAGGAGGGGACTACCAAGGCCAAGAAGGGGTGGCGGGACAGGTTGGAAGCCTACAGCGATTGGAAGGGGGTGAGGATGGGATCCGACTGGATCGCATACAGGACAATGACATGGAAGGAAAACGAAAAAAGAAAGGATCTGGTGGTGACGAAGGTGGTGGACGAGTTGTGCACGGGGTCTGACAAAATTCCTCGGTCGCTGAAGGACCAGGCGTTTGCTGTGCTGGACCTGGCAGCTGACAGCAACGAGAAGTGGAGGAACCTGCGCAAGTGGGACGCAGACTGCATTCCGGAGGAGAGCAACATTCCCAAACCCTCCTCGCATTTGAGCCCGGTCGTGTGGGATGTGGTTGACAAGATGACCAACGCCCTTTTTAGGGCACCCTGCAGAGTTCTGCTGGTGTTCGGGGAGCCCGCCCATATCCGCCGGTGGAAGCGCCTGGTCCGCCTTATCAAATATTGGCTTGTTGAAGATGGGTGGAAGGCCTCAAATACTTTTCCGACGACGATTCTTCGTCTGATGAGGATGATGATTCGGAGAAGGGGGAAGAGGGGGAGGCGGATGAGGATGAGAAGGAGGAGGATGAGGAGGAGGAGGATGAGGAGGAGGAGGAGGACGAGGAGGACGAGGAGGACGAGGAGGACGAGGAGGACGAGGAGGACGAGGAGGACGAGGAGGAGGATATTGCTGAGGGGCACCCGCCCGGGGTGGGTGAGGGGCAGGCGGAGGGGGAGAAAGGGGATGGGGATGGGGAGAAGGGAGGAGGGGGAGGGGGAGAGGGACGGGGGAGGAGATGGAAGGGGAGGGAAAAAGCGCAGTCGGGGTGATGGAGGCTCGCGTGATGAGACAATGGGGGGGGATGAAGACAACAGGGGGGAGGTAAGCGCCAGCGTGCTGGTGAAGGAGACTCGAGGCCTGTCGTTGGAAACGCCGGCGGGCGTATCTGTGACGAGGAGGGGGATCGCCAGCGGGAGGGAGGCTCGCGGCCTGTTACTGGAAACGCCGGCGGGCGTATCTGTGATGAGGAGGGGGATCGCCAGCAGGAAGGAGGCTCGCGGCCTGTTACTGGAAACGCCGGCGGGCGTATCTGTGATGAGGAGGGGGATCGCCAGCAGGAAGGAGGCTCGCAGCCTGTTACTGGTAACGCCGGCGGGCGTATCTGTGATGAGGATGGGGATCGCCAGCAGGAAGCAGGCTCGCGGCCTGTTACTGGTAGCGCCGGCGGGCGTTCCCGATTTACGGGAGGCGGTCGTGTCCGACAGATGGGAATGAGGCCTCGTCAGGATTCATGGGGACCCCCGGTTGAGGGGACCCCCGCCCTCGCCTCGGTTTCTTTGGTTCTGGATGACGATCCCGTACCGTCGTCAGGAAGGACGGTTGTGATGACTTTGCCCCCCGCTCGACGGGGATGGAGCAATGCCCGAACACGATACTGCTGAATGAGGATGACGATCCGGAGCCGTCGGCTGACACGGATTTTGTTGCGAGCACCCCACTGCAGAAGAGGGTATTGGAGGCTCGTAACGTGGAGGGTCCGCCGAAGTCTCAGGTGGAGGGCCGGCGTTTGCCGGATTGATGCGCCCGACTGAGGTGGTCGATGTTGAGGCGCCGCCAGGGACATCGACCGCACCGTTGACCGCATTGACGGATATCTTCGATCGACGAAGGATGCCCTTCCACGCTCCAACGGTACATTCGGCCGGTAAATTTCATTTTCAATAAACGAGTTTTATAAGTACCTTAATATATTTCTACATAAGTTTTTTTGCATCAGTCCATGGCTTCATTGATTTCTCACACGACCCTTCCGTATTCATGTTAATTGGCATGTGCTTACGTGCAGGGAAAGGCGAAGAAGAAACTCCAGTTCGGTTTCCCCGTGGATCCGCGTCTGGGACTGTGTCCGGAGAGGCCTGCCGTGTTGTTGGCCAGGCCGCGGTCGGCGAACCAGTTGCACAACCGGGGGCGGGAGGGGCCTCCCTCCCACCCAACGCACCAGCCCACGCACCAGCCTTACCGTGCGGTCAGCCAGAAAAAACGTACGAAGAGTTGATGGCAGAGGCGGCGGCTGCGCAGGGGCAGAAGGCAAAACGTCGGGGAGGGGGCAGGCGAGGGGCGGGGCAGGAGACGGAGGGTGCCGACGAACCTGCACAGCCGCAGAAGGGTGGTGGTCAGGGCAGAGATGCGACGGCCGAAAACCGAATCAGGGACGTTCGGCCGGACGTCCGGATGCGCTTTATGGATGGCGCGAAACTGAGTCGCGGAGGTTGGAGTTCGAAATGGGTAGACGAGGTGTGCATAAACTGGGAGCACAAGTACCCCAAGAAGGAAGATTTTCTGCTCTTTGGCACCCTCCTGGGCAAAGAGAGGGAGAAGGTGGTGATCAGATGGTTTGATGAAGGGCACGACCTCGGTTGGAGTAATGAGTGCGAGCAAAAGTTTCGTTTCCCTCTGAAGTTCGCTAGAGAACATGTTACTCTCCTGAAGGAAGGCGCCAGCTGGGACAACATTCCTTCATATCGATCTGGCAAGCGATGATGGGCGAGGACTTTGCACGAAATCGCGTTTTGCACGTAATTGCCCACCGCAACGTGGAGAAATGCAGATGTACATAGTAGTTGGTTCAGTGACCGTGACTTTGGGCAGTTTAGTAGTTGGGGTGACGTGTCCAATGTATATATGGTGGGGCGCGTCCAAGGGGGTCCACGCTGATTGAGCACTTGCATGTGTTCTTTCAACATATTCGGACATGTATGAAATGAATAAATTGTTTGGACGATTGCAAATTGATTGATTGAAGAATGAGATACCATTAATAATTGAAAAATGTAAAACCTCATTGTGAATTTGTACATACTTCAAACTTTCACATGCATGCCCCAAATTGTGCATTTGTGCAGGTTTTAATTATGAGAAGTAGCATTTCTCTACAAATATTGAGAAATTTAGGGGCACTTGGGGTTGTTGGCCATGTTCATTCATGATAAAATGGACTTTTTATGCTGTAACATCATATTCCACTAGTCCAAAACGCTGCTTTCATGACGTCAAAAGTACCAGCAATGGCCCTAGGTTGGAGCAGTAGATGTTGGGGACGCCCTACTTTCTAGATCGATTCCGACTCGACGGTTAAAAGGCAGAGCTGCGGTTGAAAGTACAGTACGTGGGGGGGGACGGTGTTACAACGGCCGGGGGGGGGGACGCAGTTATGGGGGGGGGGACGGTGTTACAACGGGGGGGGAACGCACTTATGGGGGGGGGGAACGGTGTTATCGGGGAAATGGACCAAAGAGGTGAGAGGGGAAATGAGTATCAGCGAATCGTTAATGGGGGGAACGGTGTTACACCGGGGGGGAGTCGCAGTTGTCAGTTTCAAACCGAATATCTATTGGACCGTAGTTCTAGGAAATTGTAGATGGCGATTAGTTCGGCACTTCCGGGCGTCAGGCCCAGTAAGGTCCAGGTGGAAGTTTAGACACCTTGCAATCACAGAATAGCGGTTACAGGGATATTATTTAAGGGGACGGGACATGCCCGAATTTTTTGGCGCCAAAAAATTCGCGCCGGAACCGAAGGTCATAAATTTCACGTGCACGGTGCGCGCACCCCTTGCGGAAGTGGCCATGGCGACTGCGTTCAGGCGAAACTACCACACTAGGGCAGGCGAAATGCAAAAATTTTACTCGAATCTAAAAGACGATGAGTTTATGATGTTAGTTTGTGGCGGAAATCAGCTGGTTTATAATATCGCTGTTGTTTTTTTATGCCATCGGCATGGGGGGTAATCTGAATGTTTTGGTCGCGCGGAATAAAATAGAATTCATGATAGCGGCAGTAAAATCGCGGTTTTTAGGGTTGTTTTGACCGTGAAGCAGGCGTTAATACCCTTTGCATCGAATTCTAAACCGAGCTGGTGCCTTTTGCCAGATTTTCGGCCATTATCGGTAAGTAATTGTTCAGACCTGCGCAGTGCGTGTCTGACCTGTCCATAGAAGAACGGCGGTTGTTGCGCGCCTGGGCGAGGGATTTACGAGGGCGAGGTAAAGATTTGTCGCGAATGTTATCTGCTATCAGTGCTGTCTTCTATGAGCTCATCGTTCGAGGTTTTTTGCGTTCTTTTTGGGCAGTTTCCGCCAGCTATCTCGCCGTCGCTTGCCGTTGTGTTGTCGAATACCTGGCAGCTTTAGATTGTTTTCGTTGATGTCGTGATCAGGGCCGCTTCAGTCGCAGCCTATAGCTCTTCGGGAAGGTATAAGGCATTTCATAAAACGTGTTCCGGCAAGGATGTTGTGCGTATGGACGCTTCTTGTTGTGTGAGAGTGACGCACCCTCTCTTCGCAGCGGCATCACAGCGCTCATGCGCTGAAGGGCCGCCAATGGTTTCTTTGCATTTTATCGTGCAGGGATGGAAGTGTTTTAGTGATGATGATGTTGGAGATATTGCATTTGTGTGACTGCATGTAGATAGCTGGCACCAATGGTTGTTTGAGCTTTCTTTTGTTATGATGATGTGACAAGACTACAATGTGCTGAGCCAACCATGGTTGACATGCATGACTGCATGCAAGCTATATATACCATGTTCCTACTTGGTTCCTTGCCCTCCATAGTCCCAGTTTGTCATCCATGCCGGGGAGGACAGTTTAGGAGGTGTTGTTGAGTTGATTAGCTTGGTTGTCATCAACCTTACACTCTAACCTAGGAGAAACATAGGAAATGCTGCTTAGGCATATTAGGGCTACCATCGTCAAGGCTATGAACATATTTACAAGGCTGGCCATGCTGGAGGGATGATGAAGACATATGAGGTGCGTGGCCACCCCTTCGTACATTGTAAACATACTCAGCATGGTTTTGGTGCATGTTGGATGGCATATGAAGTGGCACTGTGGGGTTACTAACTTACTGAGTGGTCCTTAGCGCCTTGTCAGGTGGTCATATAGGAAACCCATCAACTTGAGTAGTTCTTGTCACAATGACCCCCCACGTTGAGCATGCGTTGCCGTCAGCGTGCAAGAGTTAATTATGTTTGCTTTGGTCAGTTTGCAGATGTCCTTGATGAAGAAGGAGGTGCTAGTGTGGCTGAATGGTTACTCTAATTTCCTTGTAGAGTCTACATGGGTGGCCGTCTTGGAATGGTTGTAACTTGGGCAGTTCTTGTCAGAATGGCGTCAAACCTTGAACATAGGAGGTACCGTATGTGCAGAGGTTGGCAGCATGTGGTTTGGCCAGTTTTTGCATGGTTTGGATGGATAAAGGGGTGTTTATGGTGTAAGATACACTAAAAAACCTCCGTTAGCTTCGTCACAGGTGGCTACCTAGGAAATCCATCAACTAGAGCTGCGCTCGTCAGAATGACCTGAAAATTTGGGGCTGCATGTCCCCCCACCTGTAATATTTGGGAATATATGGTGGAGCATGATATGATGTGTTAATGATTTGATTTTTTTTTTTTGGATTAAAAAAGTACCTGTTTTGCGGGAAATCCATCAACGTGAGTAAACATTCTTATTTCTTGGTCCCAATTAGGTAGAATTTCTCAAAAGTGGGGGAACTATGCGGGAATATATGATTTGGTCCCAATATGTTTGCCCATTGTCCTAGGGAAAATGTGACTAAAACAGCGTCTTTTTCTATTTTTAGCGCGTTACCGGTGTATGGTGGGGGCTAGTACCCCCCCCAAGTGGCTGGAAAATTTTTTTAAAATCATATTTATGGTCCCCAATCATCATTGGATTTTTTGCACATGCATAGGTATGGTTTCCAGAAAAGTGCCCTTTAGGCATGTCCCCTCCCCTTAATGGAAATGGCCGACACGTTGGAAACTGATTGCGGTTACAAACCTTACGTCGTGTGTGATTGGCTGGATACTAACGGGGCACGAAGACCAAAGGCAGAAGGAGCGGCCACGCGTCACGATTCGTGTGATTGACAGGATACACGCGAATATAGGTGTGTGAACGAAGGGACAAAAAGAAAACGAAAGGCCGACACCATGGCGGCGATGAAAAATCTGGTGCAACAAGACCTCTTCAAGGACCTCGTTGGAAAAGTAAACAAGCAGCGAGTCGACTTAACTAACGCCATCAGGGACAAAAAGCTTAATCTGGACCGTGCCAACGAAGGAGTACAAGTACAAACAAAGAATGTAAATGCGGCTAAGGCAAGGTATCATGAACTCAAGACAAGGGAGGAAAAGCTCTGCGAGGAGAAAGTGAAAAAGGCGTACGAGACAACCGTAGAACCCCAACTCAAGACGCTAGAGCGGCTGAAAGTCGCGTTATGCAAAAAGGAACAACTGTGGGAGGGGGTGGTCAAACATGCAACAAATGAGGTGCTGTCGACACTTGAGACAATAGGGCCCCTTCTCTCCAACGCAATCAATAAAGGGGCAGCGGTGGATAGCGTGGATCTGACGGGGTCCCAGGCGGACGAGGATGAATTATTGAACTCCGTTTTGTCTGCTGCCGGCAAGCTTGCTGGGGGGTCATCTGTAACCCCATCATCATCAACACAAACGTCCACAAAACAACATGGCCAAGACCAAAACGCCGGCAAGTCGCCCTGGCCCGGCAAGGGGACTAAACGATCCCTCGATTTTGACGAACGCAATGAGGAAACGCCTGCTTTTGAGCCGTCGCCAGATGACGACCCCGTCCATGACGACCACGCCGGCCCAGCACCCGCCAACGACGCCGGACCACCTAGTTCATCCCAAAGAACGGGACTCGATGGATCCAGCACATGCGAACCTCCAGATTCTTGAGGACGACGTTGTGCCTGAGTTAAACTGTGAAACAAGGCACCGGCGGCGCGGGCGGCATGCTATTTTAGACGATGCCTCCGAGGATGACGATGAAAACAATGTCGACAAGGAAGACGAACCAGAAGCAGAGCAAGAAGAGGATGAAGAAGTGGCAGAAGAGGAGGAAGGGGATGAGGTTGACGAAGAGGATCCCCCTCCACGTCGGGCAAAAAGATGTAAATTCATAGATGATGAAGCTGGTGTTTCCGGTGATGACGAGGACAGCGATGGCGAAGGGGCCATTAAAAATCAGAATTTCATGTGCAACTGTTGCGAGCCGCCTTTCGTTGCCAGGAGCCAAGCTGGTCTCACCCGTCACGTAACATGCAAGATAAAGCGTGGACGGTAAGCCGCTGAATCCTTTCTAGGGTTTTTTTTTCCAACTTGTATTCTTGCCAAACTTGTCCACGTGAGTTTTTCTTTGAAAATTAATTATGTCTTTAAACCAATCTTGACCACAATCCTTGCAAAAAATCTGCATTTTTTTTTTTCATGTACCCTTCTCATCACAGCCAAGCAAGACAGCAACTACAAGAGCGTGAGGCTACCGCAACGGATGAGCAAGTCAACGTCGAAAAACAGCACCAAGATCAAGCACACGAAACTGACGATTACATCCCATTGCGTCAACCCAAGCGCGCACGTGGGCCTACGGCGCTAAAAAATATGACACTCCACATCTCCATTTCAGGGGGGGCTCGCGATCTTGACGATGATGAGCTTGGCAAGATAGAGGCCTTCCACCTAGCCAATGGCGGCAAGGGCATGTCAATTGTGGAGGAAGGAATACTCGAAATGCACAAGCACGTCCACATGCTCATTGACGTTGAGGCTACATCGGCCCATGCTGTGAAACTCAAGCTCAAGAAAGAACTTGGGTGGGGTGAACCAATAGATGAAAAGGGAAAACATGACAAAACCAAGCCGAGCCTTGTGGCACGCCAAGTGAAGTCCAGCCACAAATTGAATTATTCAGGGATGATAGGCTATTTGCTTAAATCGGAAGAGCAGGAGGGGTTTCAGATTTTGTATTGCCATGGCATTGATGAGGATGAGAAAGAAGAGGGGCGTATAGAATATTTATTACACGGATCCCCCACTCTCAAGGGACGGTGCTCCTTGACCGCCTACAACTTACTTGAGCGTGCGGCGGTATACTGGTTTAAGCACCACAATAGTATTAGCTTGCGTCCAAACTTGATTAAAACCCTCGCCCACATGTTCAAGACGGGGCGATACTCGCTAGATGCTAGATTTCTTGCAGGTAGGGGCCTTGATTACCCACGTGTACAAGCTGCATTCGAGATCATGGTTGAACCTAGGCTTGGTGAACATTCTTTGTCTGCTATAGCACGCGGCCTTGAAAGAGCCCTGTTTAATCCGCGTGAGCGGTACTTTGAATCAGATGATGTAGATGCAGTGTTTCCCGATGCACGCGCGGCTCAACGCCAAGAACGCGCTGCACGCACAACTGAGGACCCACCGGCCTCTGGGTATTTTGACATAGATGCCATCATCGAAGAGGTGCGTAAGCCCCTTCGTGATGATGATGAATTGACAGATGAGCAACTCCTTGACAAAGTCCTGCGTGACGAACGGAATAAGGATGCCCCAGATATGTTGTTGTCATCGGACTCCGACTCTGACATAGCATTTTATGAGTGAATTTGCTTCATATGGTATATATGATTTCCATAATTAAATTGCACTATGTTGCTTTCTTGTGATTTGGGGTTTTTGTTAATTTTGGTAATTTTGTTAATTTTGATAATTTGTAAACTGGGGACAACCTAGTCAGTTATAATAATACTAGTAGGGACAGTTAGAGTCCCGGGTTTTTATTATTTAATTAAAACCTTTTGTTTGTTTGTTTGTCCTGCAGCCGTTCAAGCAGCGGGTACTTATTTAATTAAATTTCTTTTGTTTGTTTGGTAGATATGGTACACGCCGTCCCCAACCCGGCCCGGCGGCCCCCCTTTCGGCGGCCACAGGCTATAGTCAGTGGAGGTCTCAGGTCAGTGATACCCTATTTAATTGCTCAAGGCCCATAAGTATCGCACACATGAGTAGTACATCTTACATGTACATCTGTAGACACGCTCAGGCCTCAGCCTCTACTGAGTACCGACCGACGTGCCCTGCCGAGGCAGTACTGTAGAGCGTGGATTGCTGGATGCAAAAGCGGTTCACTTGGTTCGCGCCTCACCCCGCGCTCGGCCTGCGTCTCGCGGGTTTTTTTCGATTTTCACGATATTTCATGTTCCCCGCCTGTCCAAGGTATTTTCGAAGGTTTTATGTACTTTATATTATATAATATAAAGTGTTTGTTTGTTTTCTCACAGGGCGACGACCCCGTGCCCACATGAGTTAATTAATTAATTTTGTTTGTTTGTTTGTTGAGTCCAGTCCTCAGCCCCCGGAGTTAATTAATTAATTTTCTTTTGTTTTTTTTATGGTTTTCAGCCAGAACATTTTCCAGAAGCTAATTATTTATTTAAAACTTCCAATGCGGACGGTGTAATAAATTAAATTAAAATAATAAATACACTCAGTATTAATTAATTAATTAATTAGGAACATAACTCCGTTGGGAGTATATGTAGCACATAGCCCAGAGATGTAATCATGTACATGTGTGCCTATGATGAGCCACACTCCAGACGATGCCTAGTTTTATTTAGTAATGCTGTGCCCATGCAGAGAGCTGCTCTCTGCTGAGATGCCACGCTCTAGTTTTTGTATAGCCATGATGATCTTCCCCCTCACAGGCATGCTCCCCCCTTCCCCGGGCATAGCGTGATAGACCATGAGGGTGCGGGTGCCCTGGTGCACCTAGAGCAGGGGTAGCTTACGTTCCCACCCTTGCATGAAGTAGCCTAGAATGTATTAAAAGCCATATGCCCCTTCTCAGGGCTATGTGCTACATCTACTCCCAACGGAGTGATGTTGATAATTAATTAATTAATTAATAGCCCAGAGAAGGGGCATATGGCCTATCATACATTCTAAGCTACTTCCTGCAAGGGTGGGAATGTAAAGGACCCTTGCTCTAGGTGCACCAGGGCACTTGCATCCCCATGATCTTCAAGCTATGCCCAGCGAAGGGGGAGCCTGTCATGGGGGGGAAGATCAGCATAGCTATACAAAAAGCTAGGGCATGGCGTCTCAGCAGAGAGTGACTCCCTGCATGGGCACAACATAACTAAATAGAACTAGGCATCATCTGGAGGGTGGCTCGTCATAGGCACACATGTGCATGATTAAATAAAGCGCGTGGCTTAGCTGGGATAGTGCCTCTAGGTGGCGTACATGTACATGGCCACGGTCTATCTATTCTACACTACTGCTGTATTCCCCTAAGCTGGGGCGTCTGGAGTCCTTGGGGCCGCGGGGGTCGCCTGCCAGGGCTTGTGGCCGACGTAGATGTCTGCCCCCTTCCAGTACACCGGCTGCCCCGCCTTGGTCTGCCGGAGCTGGAGGTAGGTCGGCCATAGCTCCCATCGCCGTTGTTGCTGCGCCAGGGTCAAGTCGTCATCAAGGGTGAAGAGATCGAGTCTTCTCGAGCCGCTTGCGGCGTCTGAGAAAAGAAATCTTGTCCGCCGGGGTCTTAAAGGTGAGAAGG
Organism: Mesostigma viride; assembly: GCA_009746045.1. Lineage (NCBI taxonomy): Eukaryota > Viridiplantae > Streptophyta > Mesostigmatophyceae > Mesostigmatales > Mesostigmataceae > Mesostigma > Mesostigma viride. The sequence goes on from RPFO01000022.1 coordinate 533,365, forward strand.
AGCGGGGGCGGCCCTGCCTTACCCCGCGCGCGGGGAAGGCGGTGGGCGGCCAGCTCGATCTCACCGTTAAGGCCCATGCGACCAAGGATTTCTCTCTCAAACGCACGCGTAAGCTTCTCGGAATTCTCACCTTCCTCCACGGTGAAATTCTTGACAATGACGTTGAGGCTGCGCTTGGCGAGCTCGGCCTCCTCGCGGAGGTCAAGCGTCTGCCGTTGGAGCTGGGCTGCGACGGCGGAGGTGGTGGAGGTGGTTTGTTGCTTCAGCATGTCCGCCCAGGTGGTGATCGATGGGAGGAGCATCGCCGGCCAGGCCAGCCGGGGCTGGCTTGGCGGCAATGTCCTTCACCGCCTGGGCGGTGAGGCCTGCGGTGTTCTGCAGAACCTCGATAGCGATGGCGTTGTCCTTAAGACGCTGGTCGATGTCACGGAGCTGGGCGGTGATGGCGTCGGAGGTGGAGGTGGTGGCGGTGGAGGAGGCGAGGAGGGTGGAGGTGGCGGTGGAGATGGTGGAGGTGGCGGTGGAGAGGAGGGGGAGCTCGGCAGCCAGCGTGCTGCCCATGACCGCCACATCTGCTGCGATGGGGGCCACGTCCTGCTCGAGGGCCTCCTGGAGGAGTGAGCGGATGGAGGATTCGGTTAAGGTGGTGGTGAGGGGCTTGGGGGGCCAAAGCTCCCCGATGGAGCGTCCAAGGAGGGATTAGAGCGAATTCCTGGAGGTGGGGGCGGCGGAGGCTGGGAAAGTGGTCGAAAGAGGAGACGCGATTCAGGCGAGTGTCAAAGAGGCGACCTCGGATGAAGAGCTGCTTGCACAATTCAACAAGCGAGGCGTGTGATCCAAAAAACACGCAGCCCAGGATGCGTTCTTCGGTAAACTTGTCCAAGAAGTCGGGCTGGCGGGCTTCGGCTACAAATTCGATCTCGACCCAGCTCGGCTCGGCAGGGCGACTGCGCTTGGTTTCAGGCGACGCTGCTGGCGAGGCGGGCTCAGCAGGGGGCTGGGCGACCACTAGAGCTTGGCTAGTGGCGCCGCTGCCTTCTGGGCCGGTTGGCGAAAGCTGCAGCCGGGGCTGCAGACGTATTTTCATTGCTGAGCGCAGCCGCCAGGCTGCGTTGCGTCAAGAGGCGTTTGCTCATCGTATATTGCGTACTAGAGCTCTTCGGAAAATTATATCAGCATGTGCGTCGTAGAAAGACGCGTCGATTGTGATATTCACGGCTAAATTCGGTGCTCAAACGTGAAAGTTATGAGCTCCGCCGTCAGCCATGGCTATCTCGTGGCTCGTGGCCTTGTCACGTGATAACTTTGGCAATACTGCGTTTCAGCCGTAACTGATTATACTGGCGTGTACGTCTGAATAAAGCGCATCGAATGCAAGTGGTCTGACCGAATTTGGGGCTCAGACGCAAAAGATCTGAGCTCCGCCGTCAGCCATACCGCCGTCAGCCATTTTCACCCAGTGACATGCATGTCTTGTGTAAATGTGCTCAAGTCACATTAAGTAAGTAAGTAAGTACTTGCGTGTCATGCGCAAAGGCATGCCACGGAGTACTATGCTAATCTCATTAGAAAAATTAATTTCACAAAAGTTTCAACAAATATCGTCTGCATCATTCCCCAACCATTAAGCACTAGATGGGGATGTAATCCTCATCCGAGCTGTCCTCTACTGTAATGGCAGACGGGGCGGTAGTGTAGCGGCTATCCTCAGGGCCAATAACCTCCACCTGCGGACTTATTTTTCTAATGAGATTAGCATAGTACTCCGTGGCATGCCTTTGCGCATGATGACACGCAAGTACTTACTTACTTACCTGCGGACTTCTACCCTGGCTAGCAACGGGCCGCGGGGCCTGTGGGGAGAAAACAGGAGCATACCCCTCAGAAAGGTGCTTATCGCAGATGGCAGCCCATTTCTCCTTGTCAATCATGCGGGCGCGGAGTACGGATAGTCCCAGAAGCCCTGCATCTTCAAGCAGTTGTGTCACATAGGTCCGGGTCGCGCCGCGCCGGTGGTGGGCGCGCGCAAGTTTGCCAGTGGGTTGCGATGGTACAAGGGGACCCTGCCATTGGAGGAGGTGCGCTGGTTGTCTCCTTGATAGGAGGAGGTGTCTACCTGGTTGGCCCGGCAGGGCCCACATCGGTATTCACCTGGTCTGTGCGGGCAAGATGGCCGGCAAAGAGGAGGCGGCGGTGTCGGATGGTATGGGTGACAAGAGGGAGCTCGCAGTAGACCTCGGCACCGGTGCGGCGTTCTCGCTCAAGTCACATTACTAATTAGGCTTAGAACTGCATATTTGCTGTAAGCTTGTAGTTAGTTCCAGGCTTCAACATTACTCTCTACCCTGTTTTTTTTCTCAGCAGCTCAGTGGCAGGAGGTTCCCTGAACACGCCCATGCAATGCCATGGACGCCGACATTGCACTTCCGGGCCAGTCTCGCATGCATGCTAAGCAGAGGCAGCTTGAGTCCAGCAGACGCAGAAGCTCCAGACATACACAGGCATCCCACTGGAGCCTCTGACTTGCCAGTGGGTTATGTTCTGGTCTTTGGGCTGTGGGTCCCGCCGGCTTCAGATGGCCGATGGATAGGCGTCCTGGGCGCCATCTTCTTGATAGGGCTCAAGTCCTGGGCATTCCAGACAGCATCAGACGGGCACGGAGCACATTGTCAAAAGCTACAAGCTGCCTGAGGCCCATGGAAGATTTGAAACTGTAGCAGAAAACTACAACTGGAGTAGGTACCGTCTGCTACATTCATAGGTCGAGCTTTCTGAGCCGTACCACGAGATGTCATCCTCAAGTGCAATGATGGCGATAAGACATTTCTTGTTGGCAAGAACCCATTTATCGAAATAGCACTTGGTTTCTCATATACACATGCCCGTATAAACTAATCCACCTAGCCATTAGTTCAGTGCGTCGCGTGGGTACCGATGAACTAACCCTCTACCCCTATAAAGAGCGGGAAGGAGGAAGGGCGCCCTTGCTTCTCTCAATGCCTCAAGCGGGAAGGCCACAGAGGACTCTCTCTGCATCATTCTGCCTGCCAACGCACCCGCCATGCCACTCCCGCATACTCCCGCTTTAGTGTGCACATACACCCACCGTTTATGGGGGATATAATCCTCATGTTTGTGCCTGCCAACGCACCCGCCGTGTCACTCCCGCCGATACTCCCGCTTTAGCGCACCCACAGTTACGCCAATTCTCCTCGTGAGTAGTTGATAGCAGTTGTGGGAAGACGGGTATCTCTGCCCCCTTCCCAGTGTGCAACATACAGGGATGTGAAGAACTACACGTGTTCCGCACGGCCCCAACTGGACCGCAAGTAATTTATTGATTAATGGTGCGGGCCCAACTGTCGGTGCAATATAACAAGTAGGCTGACACGAAGCGGAAGCTGCGGCGCCGCTGCATAGGCACGTTTGGGAGAATATAAAGGCCTCTCCCACGGCCAGGTAGCCATACCTGGGCTGATTAACTAACTAGGCAGACTGGTACTGGTAACTAACTAGCTAGTCAGGCGTGGGCATGAGACCAGATGACTTAGCCACACTGAGGGCTTCCTCACCAAAACATTGGCAAAAGTTGCAACGCACGCAACATTTTCACAATCCTCTCGCTTGCATGCGGGGACAGACAACATACAGAGAAGCGGAGAAGCTATACCCATACAGAGCTGCCATATCCGTACAGAATCTGAGCAGAATACGAGCACGGGCTTACATCAGAGAGCTTGAGGTGGCCACGGGGTTGCACCACCAAGCATCGCATGTCAAGCATACTGTATTGAAAGTGCATCAAGGCACAAAATCTGGAACAAGGAGCTTCCCTCTTCCTGCTTCACCCTAGCTGCTCATACTAGCTACAAGACCACCACCCCACCTTGACCTGTTGGCAACTGTGCTGCCTGTTATTAGTTCACAAATGCAAGCACTCACGTGGATGGGGATGCGCCGCTCCAGGATGGGGTTGTACTGCAGCTGCTTCTTGCGGCTGGCACGGCTTTTCTCAAGCACGTTCGACAGGGTGGCCGCCAGGTAGGCGCTGCCAGGGGCCAGCGCGTGTGAAGTCATGTACAACAGGGGTAAGAAGTACTTTTTATTTTGCAGTCGTGTGTGTAAACACTACTATATAGTCGTGTTACAGTCATGTGCATAAATACTACAAAGTCGTCGTGTGTGTATACTACTATATGTAAGACCAGGCAATAGCGATAAGTGCGTGAGGTTATGACCTACCACCCTCTCATTCTGTTGCTTGTCTCATTGAAAACGCGACTGTTGTCAATAGTGTTTTCAACAACCGCTTGAGACGATAACCACAGCCTAACAGGCGATCAGATTAATGGGGGGTTGTGGGTATGAGAAGGTAGTCGCAAGAGGGCGAAACCATCATTCCGCACAGTTGCATGGAGGTGGGCGCAAGGTGAGCGTGAGTATGTGTGGGTAACCCCCATGCCATCCTCAGCTACTTCCTCAATGAACGGAAAAAATCGAAAAGGAGCTGGAATGCTCCATGAGAGCGAATGCCGGGGGCCACTAAGATGGAAGTCGTCGCCCCTGAGGGTGAAATCACCCTGACGCTAGCCAGAGGTGCGTTCCTTATCACTTTCGCCGTATTCCTACCTCCCTATGCCTTTCCTCCCTATCCCTTCCAACCAGCCCCATCCTCCCAATCCCTCCCTTCCTCCCTACCCTTTCCTCACTCACCGTTCCTCCCTCTCCCCTCTCCCCTCATCCCTCTTCCCTCCTCTCTCCCCCTTCCTCCCCATCCCTCGCTATCCCGTACTCCTCTTCTCCCCACCCGCCCAGTTTCGTCTTCCCCCACCTGTCCTCGGTGTCCGACAGATCGCCCTCGTCCCCAAACAACTCGTCCTCCACCTCGGGCGCAGGTCGCTCCTCCAAGCCCGGCTCCCCCGCCGCCACCCCTCCCCCTTTGCCCGCATCCCCTGCCGTGGGCGACTTGGCTGCGCCGCCCTCGATGATCTCCTCGATGCAGTCGGCCGAAAGGAAGCCCCGCCAGCCGCCCACGCGCACCTCGCAGGGCATGCTCTCGTTGACGTAGGCCGGCAGCATCTCCTCGTACGTCTGTGGGATGTTTAGGTCCCACCCTTGCGACGCGCCGAACGTGCCCACGAGCGCGCCCTGCTCCGTCCACAGCCGGCTGCGGGGGTTCCAAGTGGGGAGACCAGCGTCCACCCGGATGAGGGTATTTGATGGAAAGACAGGTGTGATGAGATGGAAGACGACAAGTGTAGCGAGGAGAACAGAAAAGGAGGTGTGCCGACAAAGAGAAAGCCATGAATGTTCAATATTGTGATATGCTTAAATATTGTGATATGCTAAAATATTGTGATATGTTTAAACATTGTGGTATGCGTGTTTCTGTTGGGCGGTCGCAGGAGCACAAATGGGTGACTGAAGGGGCAAGGAAAGGGTACTTTCCTGACAGCGAAAGGGCGCGGCGTGCGTAGGTGGCATGGGCATGCATGCACAACAGTTCCTCGAAGGAATGCCCCTTGCCATGGGAACCCGTGGCCGATGCCGGCGAGACAAGGGGCAGCACACGCGAATACCCGCCCTTTTCAAAGACACCTGCCTTCCCAGGGAGGGACCGGCCGGGGGTAGCAGGCCATGCCATGATCAGCGCAATAAGTGGGTGCAAACGAGGGTCACAGGAACACCATCACTGGGATGTGAGCAGATGCCTTCTATGGACTCATACGGGCCCACCAGGGTGTGGGGACCATGAGAGCATGGTTGCTTCTCTGGCCACACATCCACACATGCAAAGCACGTACCAGCGACCATCTGTGGCGGCCGTGAGCAGAAAGTTCTTTTCCCCGGTGTAGTCCATGGCCACCTGAGGTGAGATCCAGGGGTGGCACGGCAAGGGGAGGACAAGGGATGCCCGACGGGGCATGGGAAAAAAAGGTTGTACACTCTGCGGTCGAAAGGAATGGGGTGTCTACGTATCATGGATGGCATAATCCTTTTCTGCTTCTGCTTCTGCTTCTGCTTCTGTGTGTTCGTGGTTCGTAGTAAAACATGTCAGGAATGTGGCACAGGGCTGGATTAGGAACTATCCGCGAGTGAATACAATCAGGAAATTGATGCGCACAATCCATCATCGTGGTGGGTGGATGCCTCGCGACTGGTGGTGGGCGAGCCAGCAATCGCAGAGCCAGCAATCGCAGAGCCATTCTGCCCCCTCGTGTTTGTGCAGATATCGCTGTATTCCGTTCCGCCCTTCAGGACCAAAACCCAGGGGGGTCCCTACACACAACATGGTTCCCACATAGTGATGGTGACAGTGGCAGCGATGACTCGCCGAATTTGATTTCGGGAGAGGGCCATGATGGAGCTGCAGACAGCCACGACCACGATCTCTGATTATCATGCCCGAAGCAGCCAGCAGATAGTGCTGTCTTTGACAAGAGATAAGACACACGATTGAACTTGGACTTTGGAGACACACGAGATCAAGGGGTGCGGCAGCTCGCATAAGCAAGCCATGCCGGCAGAGTACAGAAGCCAGCAGAGCGCCGATGACCTAAGAAAAATATTAACGTGTTTGGCCTTGCATGGGCGTGGGGAACGGTGCCCGATTCCGCCGTGGCCCCGCCTGCCCTTGGGGTGGTTAGTATTGGTTAGGGGGGCCGCGTGTGAAAGGTAGATTCGGAGAGGTGCTACAAGGGCAGGTGACAAGTAGTACAAGGGCGTGGCGGCAAAAGAGCAGCCAATCCGGTACACAAGGGAAGCCAACTGGGTTGGCAGGTTGGGCACGGGTCAACGACTAGGACACCACCGTGGTGCGCGCCCTCGACTGGGTTGGCAAGCTCAGGCGAGTTCAGGCAAGTACTCAGGGACGCTTGGGCGGGTGCAAGCCCAATACTTGGTTTGCATGATCAGGCATGAGCGGGCCTACGTACGATGTCCTGCTCGTGCGCGCGCCAAGTGAACTTGTGCAGGACGCGGGAGGAGCCCGGCTTCAAGCCGCCACCCGTCACCACCGGGGCAGCAAAAGAGGCCTTCTTGCCCTGCACCCGCCATTCCTTGAGGTCCCATGCCTTGACGTATCCACGCAGGTCCGCGGTGTAGAGGATCTGGGCGGGTGGGGTAGGGGCGGGGGCAATGGTTCGCATGTCCAAGCTGTAAGGTCACGGAGTGCGTGCACAGGAGCGGTGGAGCGTACACAGGAGCGGTGGAGCGTGCACAGGAGCGGTGGAGCGGGCACAGGAGCGGTGGAGCGGACACAGGAGCGGTGGAGCGTGCACAGGAGCGGTGGAGCGTGCACAGGAGCGGTGGAGCGGGCACAGGAGCGGTGGAGCGGGCACAGGAGCGGTGGAGCGGGCACAGGAGCGGTGGAGCGGGCACAGGAGCGGTGGAGCGGACACAGGAGCGGTGGAGCGTGCACAGGAGCGGTGGAGCGTGCACAGGAGCGGTGGAGCGGGCACAGGAGCGGTGGAGCGGGCACAGGAGCGGTGGAGCGTGCACAGGAGCGGTGGAGCGGGCACAGGAGCGGGATCCATAATGCGCTGCGTGACCGGACGAACAACCCAAGCAAGGTTTGCAGGTAGGCCAAGCCGCTGTTTGCAGATAGGCCAAGCTGCTGTTTGCAGATAGGCCAAGCATCTGTTTGCAGATAGGCCAAGCATCTGTTTGCAGATAGGCCAAGCATCTGTTTGCAGATAGGCCGAGCAGTTGTTTGCAGATAGGCCAAGCAGTTGTTTGCAGGTAGGCCAAGCAGCTGTTTGCAGATAGGCCAAGCAAATCCGTCGCTTGTAGGCCCAGCAACGCTTTGCTGGTAAAAGAAGCGGCTTCCTGGGAATGTGGGCATGATACAGGGATGGGCGAGCAGTGACCGTTCAAAGGTTGCTACACAGGCTAAGTTAACACACTGGTTGTGAATACTTTTTTTAGGGTATGTACTAATGATACTATACATAGTATATTATCAGTATCTAACTGTATTTATTAGTAGCATCTAATACTTTTTGTTAGAAGTATCTCCAAGTCTCCAATGACAAGGGTATCCCTGCATCTGGCACTGACGGAAGCTGTGAGGAAAAACTCCGCACCCAATCCCTGCCTAGATGCCACGCCACGCTGCTGGCCACAGAGCCATTCATCAATTACTTGAATATCAGACACACCGTCCCGTCGGGGAGCTGCAGAGCACTAAACCACGGAGCCATGGCCAGCCCGCACTCAGGGACCCAGCGACAGGGGGGTCCCCTTACCGTCGTCGCCGTGTTGACCGTCATTGCATGGATGGAGACACCGAAGTGGTCGCCGAACACCTCGAACACCTGGCGACAGTCACCATCCATCCACCACATTCCAGGATACACAGGCAGCGACAGGCGCAGCCGCAAGGAAAAAAAAGAATCCTTCAAGACGTGGGATGAGAGAAATCTCCCGACACCTTGGCTGGGGTGAGCGAATGGGTGGAGTACATGGCATGACCCGTGCGCAGATGACGCATGTAAGTAGCCAGGATTCAATGCATGGAACAAAAAGGACCAAAGTGCTGCAAAATGGCTACAACCACGACCTGGCTGGGCTTGACAACTTGGAATGCCAGAAACCACGATGTCGTTCCAACTACCGTTGTAGCTGAAAACAAATTACGATTGACTGTTTATGAATGGACCCCCGTTAATAGCTAAACTGGGGCTTCATTTTTGTTCGCAATCGCCAGTGCTACGTACTCCTCGCGATGAGTGTTATATTTAGTAGTACTACTCGCGATGAGGGTTATATTTAGTAGTACTACTCACGATGAGTTGTATATTTAGTAGTACTACTCGCGATGAGTGTTATATTTAGTAGTACTACTCGCGATGAGTGTTATATTTAGTAGTACTACTCGCGATGAGTGTTATATTTAGTAGTACTACTCGCGATGAGGATTATATTTAGTAGTACTACTCGCGATGAGTGTTATATTTAGTAGTACTACTCGCGATGAGTGTTATATTTATAGTACAACTCGCGATGAGGATTATATTTAGTAGTACTACTCGCGATGAGTGTTATATTTAGTAGTACTACTCGTGATGAGTGTTATATTTAGTAGTACTACTCGTGATGAGTGTTATATTTAGTAGTACTACTCGCGATGAGTGTTATATTTAGTAGTACTACTCGCGATGAGGGTTATATTTAGTAGTACTACTCACGATGAGTTGTATATTTAGTAGTACTACTCGCGATGAGTGTTATATTTAGTAGTACTACTCGCGATGAGTGTTATATTTAGTAGTACTACTCGCGATGAGGATTATATTTAGTAGTACTACTCGCGATGAGTGTTATATTTAGTAGTACTACTCGCGATGAGTGTTATATTTATAGTACTACTCGCGATGAGGATTATATTTAGTAGTACTACTCGCGATGAGTGTTAAATTTAGTAGTACTACTCGCGATAAGTTGTATATTTAGTAGTACTACTCACGATGAGTGTTATATTTAGTAGTACTACTCGCAATGAGTGTTATATTAAGTAGTACTACTCGCGATGAGGGTTATATTTAGTGTCTCGCCTCCTGGCACCCGGTAAGAAGTACCGCGTCGTAAAACCTAAACACTTTAATTCGCCTCGTACAGTTCATTTTGGAGCCCGATTTGGGCTTATAATGATAGTTTATCGTACTTTGTTTTAAGCCACCACGGTAGTGGTCTCCCAGGCAATGCCCCACCTGAAAGGGAAACCTGCCTGAAAGGAAGTAAAACCACAATGTGCCGGACGAGGGATACCGCGATCACATTCACGCGGATGAGTCCGACCCAGCCGCCTGGCGTAAGCAAGGGAGGAATCAGCTACAAGGATGTCCAAGTGGCAACAAAACTAACTCCTTTTCCCTGGTTGACAGATGGTGCCAGTCCTCTTCCAGAAAATGGCTCTTTGGCTCCACATAATCGGGTCACGTTCATCTTTCCCTCCCCTTCCTCCCTGCCTTTCCTCCCTCCCTTTCCTTCCCTCCCTTTCCTTCCCTGCCTTTCCTTCCCTGCCTTTCCTTCCCTGCCTTTCCTTCCCTGCCTTTCCTTCCCTGCCTTTCCTTCCCTGCCTTTCCTTCCCTGCCTTTCCTTCCCTCCCTTTCCTTCCCTGCCTTTCCTTCCCTGCCTTTCCTTCCCTCCCTTTCCTTCCCTCCCTTTCCTTCCCTCCCTTTCCTTCCCTCCCTTTCCTTCTCTCCCTTTCCTTCCCTGCCTTTCCTTCCCTCCCTTTCCTTCCCTCCCTTTCCTTCCCTCCCTTTCCTTCCCTCCCTTTCCTTCCCTCCCTTTCCTTCCCTCCCTTTCCTTCCCTGCCTTTCCTTCCCTGCCTTTCCTTCCCCCCCATTCTTTACCGATGATCTCATTTTCCAGTCTCTGTGCTTCTCGGAAAAAAGATGGAAGGAAACAAACTAGTCCTTTCCCTACTCCACCATCCCTCCCTCCCTCCCTTCAACCTTCCACCCTCCCTCCCTCCCTCCCTCCCTCCCTCCCTCCCTCCCTCCCTCCCTCCCTCCCTCCCTCCCTCCCTCCCTCCCTCCCTCCCTCCCTCCTCCCTCCCTCCCTCCCTCCCTCCCTCCCTCCCTCCCTCCCTCCCTCCCTCCCTCCCTCCCTCCCTCCCTCCCTCCTACGGCTATACCCCACCCCACGACCGCCTCACCAGCGTGAAGTCGTTGATGCGCCAGAAGCGTATCCACCCATCCTCACTGCAGGTGACCAGCACGTTGCCCTGCAGATGCACACGGGAAGCAAACCGTGCCGGCATCCGATACAGCCACACATGTCAACATAAACAGACGAGAGTGGTACTCCCACGTACGCTAACACGTAGAACACCGAGCACGCATGCACTTTGCTGAAAGTTTGGAGGCAAGGGCACGGGAACACGGAGCATGTAACCATGCAGAGTAAGCTTGTCTGCATGAGGACACGGATACATGTATGTGGTGACACAGGGACCTGGTTGGCTAGTGGGCAGAGAACAGGACGCACAAAGGCGGTACCACATTCACCTGAGCATCTGCCAGAACCAGGCTCTTGCCGTGCAGGTGTGTAATCGACTCATGTACACGATGACCGGGAAGGATCGACTGCACATGGCAGATCTATCACACACCAGATCGGGCAAGGACATCGCTCTGTTCACGCACCAGGTCGGGCAGGAACAGCATCTTGTTCACCGCCTTTTCGTCCACTGAACGGTCGGCGATGTCGGGGGGGCTGAACATCCCCTTGATGGTGCCGTCGATCTTCCACAGGATCACCTGGGGGGAGGCAAGGCGGGCTTGGCATAGACCGAGCAACACAGGGCAGGTGGCAATCAGTCAGGTGGCACAAGCAATCAAGTGGAACCAGCCTGGGGGCATGCTTCATGTAGCACAGGGCAGGTGGCATAAGTGAAATCACGAAAGTCGGATGTCACAAGCCGTGCATCAGTCACGCATGCACATCTGTGAGGCTGCACGTATGATGCAAGCAGTACACGTCCGCCCATGTGTTTGCCCACGACCCATGCATAGGCAAGAACGAGACCAACGCATTGCAACAAACGCATAGAGCGGTTTCCAACTAGATCGGCGATGGAAGTAGATCGGTGTCGTGTGGTGATGCCCCAGCCGCTTGGTGCGCAAAGCAAGGCGGCGGATTAAACTTGAAAGACATACGTGAAAACGGGACATGAATGCGAGTGGGCTCACACACCCTGATGAGCACCCTGCACTGGCTGGTCGGGGCCACGCAAGGGGGGGATGGTTTGATTGGTGGTCCGATCTATGCCGATGAAACACACATTGCTCGCATGCTCACGGCGGGTAGATGCGTGTGCGCCAACAAGATCAAACATCTAACAACCTTGCAGCCAACCCACCTGGCATGCATGTCGTGTGCACACTTCACACTAGCTGGCAAGCGACTGGGCATACACGTGTGTGCAACCAAGGTAAAGCAAGTATGTGTGTGTGTGTGTGTGTGTGTGTGTGTACACGCACCATACAAACTTTGGGCATGCTCAAGCGTGTTTGTGCTCCAAAAACAAGGCAGACGCATGCGCACGTGCCGAAAACAAAGCGTGCCGAAAACAAGGCGAGGCAAGCGCATGACCACGTGCCAGTACAAGGTCAAGTGCGCGTGCGTGCCAGAACCAAAGCGAGCGTGCGCACTCACGATGCCGTCGTAGCCCCCCGTCGCCAGCAGGTTGGGCGGCACGTAGAGCATGCAGGTGACGTCATCGGTGTGGCCCGTCATCGTGTGGTGTAGCGCCTGGCGGCTGGCACCCATCTCCTCCCAAATGCACACCTGGCAGGGCGTGCGAACGCAACCAACCCGTGCCATCCCATCCCATGCCATTCCCCCGCAGCCAAGTGTCAGGAAGTCAGTTAGACATCAAACGTTTTGCTCGAAGTCCCGTTAGGCATCTAAAGTGAAGCATTCCGACTCCAAACACATCCCTCTCCGAGTGCATTATCATGAGCAACCAGCACCAGCTCACAGCAAGGTGGCAGCTGCAGCATGCCTTGCGACAGGCGGGGCCAAGTTCCACTAGGAACGTGCGTGCCCTCTAAAGAACAAGACAAAGCAGCCTGCCACGTAACAAGATGGCGGCGGACCATGGACAGGTGAGCCGCTTGGTGGCTGGTGCATGCCTGTCTGTGGAAGATTAGACCTCCCCACGTAAACCAGCAGTCATTATAAACATAATACTACTAGGCTAAAGTGCTAAGCTTTTCTTCTTTGAACGTAAAGTATATGTCATCCGTCTGCAGCAGAGCCCTTGGGCTCATGATGCATGCGTGACCATGTTACACAAGCACTGCCTGCCTTGCCTTGTCGGTCCGCCTGGTTGATTTGGTGGACCGTGCATGCCAAGGACCCCACTGCCCCCGACACCACAGCACTGCGCCGAAGGTCGAGGCATCACTGCGGCGTGCCAGAACAAATCCGATGACACGCCTAATGCCTCGGTCTTGAGGATATCTTGTTGCAGAACCTCTTGCTTTTCCAAGCCCGCCCTGTGGCATGGGCATGTGGGCGTTGACTCTGGGAATGCATGGATGCTGGGTTATACTTCCTTACATACCTCCCTCATCCCCTCCCGGGGGCCTTACCTGGTGGTTCCACCCGGCCGCCGCCACGTAGCTGTTCTGGCCCTCCTTTACAAACGAACAGCAGCTGATCTCGGACTGTTGAACAGGGGCAAGGGAAAAAAAAAGAGGAAAGAACAAGGCACTGCGTTAGAGCTTTGCAGGCCGGAGTGGTGAAGTAGGCCAGCAGGAAGGGACCGCTGGAGATCGGTCGCAAGCGTGCTTGTACAGCGACCATCCACGCTTGACATGGAGGAGGGCAGCATGCCCAGGCACTTGCACAAGAGGAAGGCCAAGCAGAACTCACCATGGTCGTAGCATGAAACAACACCCCCCTCCCCCCTCCCCCCGCCCCACCCCACCCTACATACACGTTTTATAACCGCATTAAGTCCTCTCGCCTCCCCTAACTTCTTCCCCCCGACTCCCCCCCACGCTCTCCCCTCCTGCACGCAGGGCCCACCTCTCCAAAGCCGGTGAACTCCTCCAGCTGCTGCCCATTGTTGAAGTTCCACAGAGTGAGCGTGCCCTCCTCGGCGCCTGAGAGCAGCCGGCGGCCGCTGATGTCAAAGATGACTGAGGACAGGCGCGTACCCCTGCAAGGTGCATGTGCACGCATGTGTTTGTGCATACCCCACGGCACACCGAAGATTAGTGAGAGTGGGACTTAGTGTGTGTGCGTGTCTATGTGTGTGTGTGTGTGTGTGTGTGTGTCTATGTGTGTGTGTGTGTCTATGTGTGTGTGTGTGTGTGTCTATGTGTGTCTGTGTGTGTCTGTGTGTGTGTGTGTGTCTGTGTGTGAGAGCGTGAGCGAACGAGTGTGTGAGTTTCCATCGATCCTACCGCACAACTTCATGCTGCAGATACACCCGTGGAGCGCCCATCATGGTGCAGGCGAATGCAAGACTTGCCTGGTATTGTCACTGCATAATCGGGTTAGCGGGTTGGTCATAGGGATAGTAGAGGGACGGACGCAAGAGATGCAGTGACAACCGCAGCAGCTCAACCCATTGTTCCTTGACCCTCGGCCTTGACATATTACACCACCGTAAACCAAGACTAGTTAACCAAGAGTGGTCAACCAAGATTGGTGGTCTGCCGGTATGCCTGCCAAGAATGGAAGTCCAGCCAGAAGTGCCAGGACAAAACGTGGCCACAAAAACATGCTGCAGTACACAGCAGTGTGAAGAGAACACGATACCACGGAGGCTACATGACAATTGCCACGGGATGACACTTGGCGCTATCGGTCCATCGGCGTCACGCTAGAGGGAAACCTCGTTCCTGTGGCCACGCGCCGCCGCCTGCGTAGCCATACACACATGTAGGGTAGGCGCTACCTGGCGTTCCCACACGAAGGGGCTGCTTGGCCACACACACACACACACACAACCTCACACACAGATACCCACACGCACACCAATCCAAGCGCCAATACACACACACACACACATGCACACCCAGCCACATGCACCCTTCTCTCTCTCTCTCTCTATATATATATACTACTATATATATCCCCCTCCCCCTCCCCCTCGCTCTCGCTCTCGCTCTCGCTCTCGCTCTCGCTCTCGCTCTCGCTCCATCCCTCTCTCTGTGTCTTCAACTCTCTCTCTCTCTCTCTCTCTCTCTCTCTCTCTCTCTCTCTCTCTCTCTCTCTCTCTCTCTCACACACACACACACACACACACACACACACACATACGCGCGCGCTGGGGGGGGGGGGGGGGGGGGCATGAGCGGCCAAGAAAAAGAAAGACCAGTTCCTATTCAGTCATCTCGTCGCCGAACACCCCAGGGCTGTGCGTACTCCTTGTGGTCAAAGCCAACCAGGGCAGTGCTTACTCAGGCATCTTGTAGCCGAAGACCTTGGAGCCGTTCTCCAGGGACCACACCGAGATCTTGCCGTGCACGTCCGCAGTCACAACCTGCAGGGGACCATGCACGCCCGCCGGGGGGGAGGGAGCAGTGGGTTGGTGGGGGTGGGTGGTTTGGTTTGGTTTGGGTGGGTTGGGTGGGGTCGATTTGGTAGGGGTTACAAGTGGAGGCGCGGAATCTGTGTTAATAAGGGGAACGGTGAAGAATGCCAGATTAAGCGACCATGTTGATCTGCCAGGTATACAGACAGCGCTAAGCGGGTAGTATGGACATGCCCAACAGCACAGGTGTGGAAGGGGCGCTCGAAGAGGAAGACTGTCACGTGGGTCAGCATGTGAGGGCCCATGGCTGCCAGAGAGCCCTGTAGAACATCAACAAAAAAACGACAAGAATAAGAAGAGCATTAACAACGACAAGAATAAGAAGAGCATTAACAAGACATGATTAAGAAGAGCATTGACAACAACTTGATTAAGAAGAGCATTAACAACAACACGAGTAAGAAGAGAATCTGCTTTGCTTTGCTTAGCTTTTGCGTCACATGCGCTGCATGTATAGCAAGCAGGGCCAGGGAAGGGGTGACCTGCCTCCCCAAACATGGGTGTTAAACATCCCCCCCTGCCCAAAGTGGGTGTTGGTTAACCCACCTACCCAAAATCTGTAATGGTCGACCCACCTCCCCGATTGCTCATCTGTCCCTACTGCATCAATCATTATTGCATTGATTATTCAACCCACATGCCCAAAGTTTCTGTTGAACTGCCCCCACCTGCCCAAACTTTATCTTGCCCAACCCACCTGCCCAAAGTTTGTGTTGAATAGCACGGACCTGCCCAAAGTTTGTGTTGAATAGCACGGACCTGCCCAAAGTTTGTGTTGAATAGCACGGAGCAGCCCAAAGTTTGTGTTGAATAGCCCCCACCTGCCCAAAGTTTGTGTTGAATAGCACGGAACCCACCTGCCCAAAGTTTGTGTTGAATAGCACGGAACCCACCTGCCCAAAGTTTGTGTTGAATAGCACGGAACCCACCTGCCCAAAGTTTGTGTTGAATAGCCCAACCCACCTGCCCAAAGTTTGTGTTGAATAGCCCCCACCTGCCCAAAGTTTGTGTTGAATAAGACGGAGCAGAGCGCGTGCTCCGTGATGTCCTCGGCGTCCTTGCGGTACCAGGCGTCCAGGTGGATTGTGCCGGTCAGCAGAACCTGCATGCGCCCAGGCAAGGGGAGGGGCATGATGGGGCGGGAGCCAGCGGGAGGCCCATACATGCGCATAGGTGAGTGTGCATATGTGTGGTGATGCTTAAGTGTGGAGGGAGGAGGTGGTGGAGTGTGAAGGGCACACACATTGTGAAGGGTGGAAGGTAGAGGGCAACAGATGGACAAGCTGGTTAGCAAACATCCACTATCTTATGACCCTTGTCACGCCGTATCTCATGGCCCTTGCTCCACCCTTGTTGCCTACCTTGCCTCACCCTCATGAGATTGCCTCCCACGCCCGCTCACCCCTTGCCATCCCTCCCATCTCAGGCCATCGCCCTGACCTGTGCTCACCCCTTGTTACGTCCCTGGCTACACCCCTCGCATTCCCCACGCTAACTCATCCCTAGCGACATTCCTCCCCTCGCCATCCCATGCCCTTTGCTGCACCCATCGTGATCGCGTGCCCTCTGCGGCACCCATAATAATCCCATGCATGCAAATGCTCATCCCTAGCGACATTCCTCCCCTTCCACTTCCCCCCTGGCTATCATCATCCCACTCCCATGCCTCCACTCACCCATTCCGCTCTTATCCTCTTACTGTATTGTATCCCACTCACCCCCTGCTTGGGCTCGTACGCGATTGCGGTGATGGGCAGCGCGTCCTTAGCCTTGTCCTGCAGCGTCTGCAAGCACTTGTTGGACCGGATGTCCCAGATCTTGACCACCTGCAAAGCACGGGAAGAAGGAAAGCGAGGCCAGGGCCACGGCCGTAGCCATGGAGTGTGAAGAGGGTCCACGCGGCAGAAAACAAGCAACAGGCAGGGTGCCAGGTGGGCTGCTCGCCAGGTGGGCAGGTATGGAAGGGTTGGCCTGTGTATACCGCAAATGCACAAGTCGGTGCACGACTGCATGGCCAACAAGGCGGTTGAGGGAAGCAGGAGATGCGGGCAAAACATGGGCACGGGCTTGGGAGCAAACGTCAGCATGACCCGTGCACACAGAGCCGCTCGCGCCCACCACCCTTAACCGCGCAGACATGGGCACCAACTGGGCACAAAGTTGTGGTCCAATGCACCTTGGCGATGCAAGCATGGGTGCAAGTATCTAACCCACCCACCCAATCAATGCCAGCATGGGCACAAATTTGTGGTCCAACGCACCTTATCGGCCGCGAGGCTGACCACCTCGTAGTCATCATTCATCACCACGTCCTGTCGTGGCGTGTGCGGGTTTGTGTGTGGTGGCATGGGCGTGCAGCCCAAGCAATCAGTCATGCTTCAGAAAAATGCTACGAGAAATTGCCTCGGGGAATAGGACAAAGCAGGGAGGATGAGGATGAGGAGGAGGAGGAGGAGGAGGAGGAGGAGGAGGAGGAGGAGGAGGAGGGAGGAGGAGGAGGAGGAGGAGGAGGAGGAGGAGGAGGAGGAGGAGGAGGAGGAGGAGGAGGAGGAGGAGGAGGAGGAGGAGGAGGAGGAGGAGGAGGAGGAGGAGGAGGAGGAGGAGGAGGAGGAGGAAAAGGAGGAGGAGGAGGAGGAGGAGGAGGAGGAGGAGGAGGAGGAGGAGGAGGAGGAGGAGGAGGAGGAGGAGGAGGAGGAGGAGGAGGAGGAGGAGGAGGAGGAGGAGGAGGAGGAGGAGGAGGAGGAGGAGGAGGAGGAGGAGGAGGAGGAGGAGGAGGAGGAGGAGGAGGAGGAGCAGGAGGAGCAGGAGGAGCAGGAGGAGGAGGAGGAGGAGGAGGAGGAGGAGGAGGAGGAGGAGGAGGAGGAGGAGGAGGAGGAGGAGGAGGAGGAGGAGGAGGAGGAGGAGGAGGAGGAGGAGGAGGAGGAGGAGGAGGAGGAGGAGGAGGAGGAGGAGGAGGAGGAGGAGGAGGAGTTAGGTTTCGATCCACAGCACCCAGGGGCTGTGGAAGGGGCATGTGCCAGTAGCATACAGGGTCCGCTGGGGCGTACAAGACATGCCAGACAAACGCCCGAAGCCATGGTGGAGCAACTGCCAGGGACACCTGCGCACCCAAAGGTCTCCTTCATCCCCTTGCGCCACACAGGGCCCCAGAACCTCGCTCCACCTTCTCAAGCGCAAACCGCCCACCGCCTCTCGCTGTCACTTTGGACATCACTCATCACCCACCCACTGACCAGCTGTAGTTCCTGTCCCCTGACTCCTAATCCACCAGCACCTTACCCACGGCCCCATCGACCCTCACCCACCAGCAACTTACCCACGGCCCTATCGACCCTCGCCCACCAGCACCTTACGCACGGCCCCATCGACCCTCACCAACCAGCACCTTACCCACGGCCCCATCGACCCTCACCCACCAGTACCTCCTGCGTCCATAATATTCGCCACACGCCACCCAATAGAGCTCCACTAGCATCCCCTCAAACTTCACTCCTCACTCCTCACTCCTCACCCACCAGCACCTTCAACGGTCGCGATACACGTCACTGTATACCCACCAGCACCGACGCGGTGTGGCCCTGAAGCATGCCCATGGACCGGCCGGTGAAGGGGTTCCACAGAAGGACATTGCGCTCGACCCCGCAGCTGGCAACCACGTTGTAGCTCCTGGCAAACGGCACGAGGATGACGACGGCACAGGGCACAAGAAGGCACGGCACGGCACAAGGGGCATGATTGGCGCACGGCACAAGGATCATGGATGATCGGCACAAGGGGGCCATGGCACGCGAGAGGAGGGCATGGTGAGGCGCGGCATGCCACAAGGGGGGGATGCTATGGCTAGGGCATGCATGATAAGCCATGCAGGGTATAGTAGGCATGAATGGTGAGGGCGTGCAGCTAACAGGGCGAGTATTCTTACAACTGCAAACACGTGAGTAGGCCAGAGGAAAGGGGCACCAGTGATGGGCCAGCAGGCGCGAACACAAAGGGCAGCAGACGTGCATGAGTCAATGGAGAGAGCACGGGGCACCGTGGAGAAACGGGCTAATGATATCTGAATGGATCTTCGCTTGGCGGTTGCGAAATGGGTAGAACTCAGCCCCCTGCTGCAAAGGCCATCTGCATCCTTAGGCATTATAGGACAAGTCAGCACACTTGCACGGAACATGTTCAGCGAAAAGGGCGGACACAGGCCACACGCAGCTTCCACAGGAAGGCATGCAGGGGATAAAACAGAGGCCGCGGGCACCTTGGCTTGTCAAGAAGGAGAGAGTCGCAGTCACGGTTGGGAGGGGAGGGAGACGAGTGGCCGCAAATATGCTACCAAAAAAATTACTGAGAATGATCCGAAACCTGCCCTGCAGGCCGCGCGTGCAGAATCTGTTGCTATCCGCACAGACGCTGGGAAGACAATATTGGCCAATAAGAAATATGGGCACACGAAACACAATAGTGGGAGGATGGTGCGGTGCGCTGCCATGGAAGCAATCGTGGCACGGCAGCAGCCACACGACAAGGGCAGTCAACCATACCGCGACATGTGGAAGTTGTGAACGCCGCGCGCGTGGCCCGTGGCCGTCCACTTGACCTCCTGCTTCTCAAAATCGATCATCTTGAGCGTGCTGTGATGGCACAGGTAGGGCGCGCATGTGAGGGCATGGGCATTGGGTGGGGGGCATGGGTCGTGAGCGGCCACGGAGGGTGTGGGTGAGGAGGGGGGTGGAACCAGGTGGGGCAGGGTGTGGTCATTGTACGTGCGGATGGGGAGTGTGGATGAAGTGGAAGTGAGGCCTAAGCACCGATGGTGTGAGAGACAAGGCACCGGAACCGGGGAGGGAGGGAACTCTATGGCTGGCATTGACAGAGGGCCCAGAGACAAACACACCAACCCTGACCTCAACCTTGGGGGGAGGGAGGGCCAATATCTTTGGCAAAACTCACCTGTCACTGTGCACAGCGATGCATGCACGGTGGTGGTTTGATGCTATTGGCAATGGTGGAGGACAGGGAAGGAGCAGAAACGAAGGGTGGGGGGGCGAGGGGTTGCAGGTGTGGGCTGGGTAACCCTCGCTCACATGCCCAGCAAGCTGGAATTCCATGCACTGTGGTGGTGCTACTGGCGATGGTGGAGGTGGCAGAGCTGGGTTTGGGTGGGGGTCAACCCTCTCTCACCTGTCCAGCGAGCTGGTGATGAGGCTGTTCAAATGGCTCAGGTGCACGATCTTGGTCACCCAGTCAGTGTGGAACTTCATCGGCGCGTTGATCGTCATCCCCGGGAGTTTCTTGGCCTGTTGCTCCACCGTGCCCGCAGGGACACCCTCCCTGGTATACACACCACCAGGGAGGTGAGGGGGGGGGGGGGGGGGGGGCCAGCAGAAATGGGTGGGGGTAGGGGGCTAGGGAAGAGCGGATAAGAGAAGGCAGGCCAACCCAAGCGATGAAGGGAAAAACGAAAGCAGGCAGGAGGGAAAGGAAGCAGGAGCCCAACCAGTAGGCAACTACAGCCCCCTGGCGGAAGGGGATGCGGCCATAGGCAGGCCACAGGGGCGCAAATGGGATTAGGCCAACAGGAAGCAGTTGTGGCTATGCGAATGGTGAGATGAAGCAGTTGTGGCTATGCAAACGTAGAAAGGGTGACGGCCTGCCTTAGAACGGACTGCATCTTCACAGATTGCAAAACCCGGCAGGGCTACCAAAGCCTAGCCAGATGTGATGCCGCCAGACCTGCTAAATGCAACTATTACTATTACACAATAATGGTGGCAATCACGGTGTACAGTGGCTACACCAAGGTGTCAACATGCCCGTGAAAGATGGACATGTCTTGAAAGGTGCCTGCATGAAAGGGTCGACAAGCAGCCCACTACAAGCAGCCCACGACTGGATGAAAAAGGTTCGCTGCTGAACAAGGCTTGCTGCTGCTTTGCGGCACCCACCCTCCCCACAGGTCATCCAGCGTGTAGGACGTGACGGTGCCCGTGTCGTCGCCGTATAGAAACAAGTCAAACTCGTTCACGCGCACGTAGGTGCAGCACATGGGGACGCTGTCCTGCGAGAGTGCCAGCCGTGAGGGTGGCAGCATATTGCACAAGGTGAGGGTGGCAGCAGTGTGCATAAGGTGAGGGAGGCAGCACTGTGCATAAGGTGAGGGTGGCAGCATAGTGCATAAGGTGAGGGAGGCAGCACTGTGCATAAGGTGAGGGTGGCAGCAGTGTGCATACGGTTTCCTCGTGCGGGACAAGGAGAGGGAGAGCTGGCCCGTAGGCCATGAAGATAGGGGTCACTTTACACCTCATGGCCAAAGGCCAAAAGCCACATCCCCATAGCCCGGCCCACATCCTCGCACGCCAGCTCCGTTAAGAGCCGCCTCCTCAAACACCACAAGCCAGAGCTGACAAACCTAGTGTAGTCTGCCTACCATATAGGAGTGCAGGCGGTGGGATGGACCCAATGTGGGCAAGCCCACCCAATAGCAACCCTAGTGTAACCCCGAACGAGGAAAGGCAGGTCAATAGGGGATGCCGGCAGGTGGCTAAGTGCAGGGCCGTCCTTTTGCATGGCCAGCCTAACGTCAAGCGCCGCTATTAGTACCTCTGCTGGCATTCACGGCCTTCAGGTGGGACAGCAGCTAGGCAAGGCCACCACTGTTCCAAATTTAACACACCACACTCGGGGCTGTGACCGCCCTGCTTGAAAATTGCACGGGGGCGACCTACCGACTTTAAGAATGATACACCAGCGTGTTTTGAAGGGGCCAGCCACGCGTGCTACACACAGGGCACTAGCGCACGCACCAGCCCGTAGATCCTCCCCAGAGGGTCCAATGAGCTCCGGCCCACGTCGTAGAACGATATCCTGGCGGTGAGCCAAGCACGAGGCATCGGGCAGCAGAAGCAAGACGAGGGAAGGCAGCCGACGTAACAATCAGACAGCCGGAGGGAAGGGCGAATCATGGAGAGGGCTGGCGTGGATCTAAAAGCACGCTGTAGAGCCAGGATGGTACCAATACATACCGTCTCCGATGCATGGGCGTTAAGCAACGCACCGGCACAATTAGACGGGAATGGCACGCATTTTACAATTTCTGAAAGGCCATTGCATGAGCATGTGAATGGGGATGCTCTGCGGTAGGGGCGACCACCTTGGCAGGTTTGCCTCAGGAAGGGCATCACAGACAGTGCAGCCTACCCCTGCTGTACCAGGGGTGGAATCAGGGCACAACCCAGCACACCGTCCTTCCGTGGACGATGCCAGCAATGCCGTGGAGTGTGCCATGCGAAGACCCCGCCCGCAGCACGGTGATGCCGTGTCGAATCCTGGATGTGGTGTCGCGGGCTTGCGTAGGCTAAGCACACAGCCAGCATGCCAGAGAAACCAGGGTGGTGGCGGAGAGGCCTGGTCTGCTATGAGTTGAGCCATGCCCAGTCCAATATTAGATTGAAGCCCATGACAGCTGCTGATTTGCAGTATGAAGAAGGACAGCGGAAAGGAATTTTCTTGTCTAGCATCCGGTGGCTCCGGGTGACCACGAGCGTGCTGAAGGCTTGGCGATGGGTGACAACGCGCGTGCTGACTGCTCGCAAGTCCTCGCGAACGTGCACAGGCAACCCATGCGCCAACACCAGGCTACAGACCCCCCCCGGACCCCAATCCCTACATCTGTAACCCCCCACCCAGCCCCAACCTCCGGCGACATGGCTTACGTTCGGTCAATGGAGAGGACGGCGAGCGGTTGCTGGCCCAGCGTCGCCATGTCCGTGATCCAACCTGCAGATATGGCAGACGTCACCGCACGCCACAGATATGGCAGACGTCACCGCACGCCACAGATCTAGCAGACGTCACCGCACGCCACAGATCTAGCAGACGTCACCGCACGCCAAAGATATGGCAGACGTCACCGCACGCCACAGATATGGCAGACGTCACCACGCAGGCAGAGAACCGGATAGACGTCAACACAACGCCACAGATATGGCAGACGTCACCACGCAGGCAGAGAACCGGATCGACGTCAACACAACGCCACAGGTATGGCAGACGTCACCACGCAGGCAGAGAACTGGATAGACGTCAACACAACGCCACAGATATGGCAGACGTCACCACGCAGGCAGAGAACTGGATAGACGTCAACACAACGCCACAGATATGGCAGACGTCACCACGCAGGCAGAGAACCGGATAGACGTCAACACAACGCCACAGATATGGCAGACGTCACCACGCAGGCAGAGAACCGGATAGACGTCAACACAACGCCACAGATATGGCAGACGTCACCACGCAGGCAGAGAACTGGATAGACCTCAACACAACGCCACCACGCACATAGCAGACAGCGCTGCGCAGTCACACGGAGGGGAGAAGAGAATGGAGGGCAACGTGCAGTCACCACACATGTGACGGATGATGTCACGGGAATGCATTGCGCGATTCCCACCCCTTGCCATGACTCCTTGTTGTACCCCTCGTATTGCCCCTCTCAGGCACTGAGAGAGGTTGACGGTCCCTGGCCCCTACTCGTCTCGCGCCAAAGGGACAAAACATACCGTCTACACAAAACCATTGAACCCTTCAGTCCCCCCATGCAGGCATGCGAATGAATAAACGAATGACCGTACATCACGTACCTGGCCCGTTGCGCATACTTGCCCCTCGCATGGCCCCTTGTAATACCCCATGCCATGCCCTTTCCACTGCCCCATGTGCCGTACCTGGCCCGTTGCGCACCATGCGCAGCTGCTGCAGCCCCTTTGCGGACCACAGCCGGATGGTACCGTCGCGGCCACCCGTGAGGTACGACTGCAGCATGTCCGCGTAGATGATCTGGCGTGCGCAGGGACAGGAGAAGCAAGCGACAGAAACTGGGTCATGAGAACAGGAGGACGCGGCATGTCCGCGTAGATGATCTGGTGCACGCAGAGATGAGGGTAGTGGAAGACAATTCTAGCGGATACTAACAAGAGGAGCAGGCAGCATGTCCGCGAAGCAAAACAATCTGGTGCAAAGCACACGAGGGGGGGGGAGAGGCGGGGGGGGAAGGGAGGAGAGACATGGAGATACCAGGCTACAAAGTCGGAGCTGATGAGTAAGAGGAAGGGCCGTACGGATGACAGCGTGTCCATGAGAGACCGTGCCATCAGCGATGACAACACACAGGATCGCTGTGATTGATGTGGTCGCTGTGCTAGACAGAACAGCCGCGGCCTTGCCTGATGCTTTCAAAGGCAACAGCAGCACGCGCCCCACCCTGCTGTGGTCGGCTCGCGCTGCCTCACCTTGCTGATCAAAACAGGAACCCGTTTCCGCTGCTTGATGCTGTCAAATGCCACCGCCGCGGCCTCGCCTTGCTGATATAGTCCTGCTGCAACACTCCGCAAGGGTGGCCCTGAACCTATGTTGTAGAATGTAGCCCCTCACCTTGCTGATGGAGTCCTGGTGCTCCTCGCTCGACTTGTCCTCCACTTTGTCCGTCCCAGGCGCCGTCAGCCCCCGCTTGAGCATGCGGCCCGTGATGGCGCCAACCCCGCGCAGGCTCGCGTCCTCCTTGAGCCGGCTGCCTGACAGGTTGCGCTTGGTGCGCTCCACCGCGCTCTGCATGTCCACTTTCGGGTTGCGGTGCTTCACGTCCATGCGCACGTAGTTCCAGCCTTCCACTTTGTCCGTGTCCTCGTCGCGTGCCATCTGTCCCAGAGGGCGTATTTGGTCCCACCAAGTGTTGCCATGGCGAGTGTTGTGGCGTGGGGGGGTTGCACACAAAGAATTTATTGGGGGGGGAGGAGAGTTGTTGTAAGCAGACAAGGAAGGACGCGGGCACACGGAGAGGGCCGAGCAGGGGGGCGGGGGAAGGGGCGGGGTTCACATCAGCCACAAGGAGCTGATGCCAATCAAGCGGTGCCGGGCTAAGCGGTCCAACAGGGCTTCCCCGGGAGCTGGGCCCAGGTACCTAGGTTGTGGGGAAGAGTTGTGTCTAACTTAGGCCCGACAAGGTGCGTGCCATTAGGGTTAAGGGAACATGTCGTACCATGCGACACCGTAACCACCCACAGGTGCCTATTTCTTATGCCTTGAATAAAGAAGTAAAAAAGCCATGAAACTGAAAGGCCTTTTTGAATGGGCAAGTAGGATTCCGAATGCCTTCTGCTATACAGCCATAGTCACCTCATTGACCTCAACTCTCTGTCTAGTGGAGATAGAAAGCACGCTTCAGTGACAGGGCATGCGAGTGCATGCCACACTATATTCATCCAGCACAGAGACAAACAAGCGGTATGGCAGCTAGCATAAGGCTGGGGATGGTGCCACAAACGTAATTCGGACTTTGAAGCCTGGCCCAGAGGGGGAGCTTCAGCACGTCGGCAGGGAAGAGCGCACCTCAAAGAACATCCATTTAGGGCATCCAGGGTGCCTGGCAGATCGCACACCAGAGCCGTGCTGCCTGCTCTGCCGCTACATGCGCGATACAAAGAGCCATCTACCACCGGCCGTCACCTGTTCCAGGAAGATGTGGTTGGTGAACTCCTCCCAATCCACGGTGCCGTCGCTGTTGGCGTCGATCTTCATAAATAAGTGGGCCAGCTGCGTCTCCCTGCCACGCAGCAGGCAAAAGCCCAATGAGAGGCACAAACACGTCCGCTAGCATAAGTTGCGCGCAAGACAAAAGGTCTGTACTTACTGCGCGCAAACGTGCAAGCCCAGATATCTCAACTCCACCCACGTCGGAGTACATGGTTTGCGCATGGGGGGTGCAACGCGCATGTGCACCTCCTGGCCACTGGGCAGCAGCCCAAGCTGTGGAATCACCACCATCGCAAGCTGTGCAGCACCACCAGCCACCGCCACCAACCAACGCCATGGCTAACTAAAAGTGCAAGCTGCCCACATGGCCCAACAACGGTGCCTCCCCAGACACCCCCACCTTTGACCCAAAATTACTTTGGTGTTGCACGGACACGTGGTGAGAAACATTGCCAATTATCCCTACCGGCCACCACACAAGCCACCACACGAGCCCTACACTTGTGACCACGCCTTCCCACTGGAAACTTTGGCCTTCCCGCCGAGACTGCCCAAGCCACAGCAGAGCATTGTCCAACAATCCTATTTCCTCCCCTTTCTTTCTCTTGAGGAAATGCCTGCAGGACGGGTCGCGCGCCTACGTACAAGTCCCCTGCCTTTTCCTTCTTGGCGGCCGCCAGGATGCTGCGAAAGGTGCCGAGAAACTCCTCCTGTTGGTCGGTTCGGGGGGAGGGGGGGGGGGGGGAGGGGGGGGGGGAGGAGGGGAGGGGAGGGAGGAGATGGGGAGAGGGAGGGGGGTGAGGTAACCACAACTACAGGGTAGTCCACCCCATTCAGCCTTGTATCCCCTCCTAAGAGTTTTACCTCCTCACACACAAGTGCCTGCAGGGTCTCCCTTCTATCCCCATGTGGAAGCCCAGGACTGCAGAGGTACGAGACAGGAGCTAAGCAGCGCGGCTAGGCTTTGAGAGGGGGGCTTTGGCACAGACAGGGAGGGAACAATACTTGGGTCATCGCACTGACATGAGGAAGCTGGGTGGGTTAGTATCTATCATGGGTTGCAGCTCCTAAAACGTGATCAGTCTGGCCAATCCTTGCTACCTAAATATTAGCCCTGAAAAAACAGCTGGCCGAATTCTAGGCCTGGGGATGTGACGGGTGCTACCACCTGCCACTCCA
The DNA here is from genome assembly GCA_009746045.1 of Mesostigma viride. Lineage (NCBI taxonomy): Eukaryota > Viridiplantae > Streptophyta > Mesostigmatophyceae > Mesostigmatales > Mesostigmataceae > Mesostigma > Mesostigma viride. Next base: position 560,126 of record RPFO01000022.1, read on the forward strand.
GATGCAGCCGTGTTACTGGACTATCCCAGAGGCAGCAGCATACTACAGCAACCAAGTCCTTCTGTTTGCGTATTCCTTTTAAGTTTTTTCGAAGTCAACTTTTCCCCTCCTCTCAACTTTCCCCCTCCCGTCCTCCCGTCCTCCCGTCCTCCCGTCCTCCCGTCCTCCCGTCCTCCCGTCCTCCCGTCCTCCCGTCCTCCCGTCCTCCCGTCCTCCCGTCCTCCCGTCCTCCCGTCCTCCCGTCCTCCCGTCCTCCCGTCCTCCCGTCCTCCCTCCTCCCTCCTCCCCTCCTCCCTCCTCCCCTCCTCCCTCCTCCCCTCCTCCCCTCCTCCCCTCCTCCCCTCCTCCCCTCCTCCCCTCCTCCCCTCCTCCCCTCCTCCCCTCCTCTCCCCTCCTCCCCTCCCCTCCTCCCCTCCTCCCTCCTCCCTCCTCCCCTCCGCCCCTCCGCCCCTCCGCCCCTCCGCCCTCCTCCCTCCTCCCCTCCTCCCCTCCTCCCCTCCTCCCCTCCTCCCCTCCTCCCCTCCTCCCTCCTCCCCTCCTCCCCTCCTCCCCTCCTCCCCTCCTCCCTCCTCCCCTCCTCCCCTCCTCCCTCCTCCCCCTCCCCTCCTCCCCTCCTCCCCTCCCCTCCCCTCCCCTCCCCTCCCCTCCCTCCCCTCCCTCCCCTCCCCTCCCCTCCCCCTCCCTCCCCTCCCCTCCCCTCCCCTCCCCTCCCTCCCTCCCCTCCCCTCCCCTCTTCCTTTTGTTTGCCTGTTTCCCTTTACAACTTTGACTCATCCCCTCTCGTATCTTTGTCGCTGGCGGCCGCACCTTGTCAAGCGCCCCGCTGCCATCCGTGTCAGCCGCGTCGAACGCGGCCTTGAGCTGCACGAGCATCTCCAGGTTGAAGTCACCCTGCGTCTCCGCACGCACGCCCCCCATGGCCTTGCTCATGCGCCGGTTGATCAGCTCCCGCGTGAACCTGCGCTCCTCCAAGTTCTGGCGACGGCACGCCACAACGACACCGCAGTGGCACACACCCAACAGCACAAACCACAAGTGGCAACAGCCCCAGTAGCACGGCCGCAGTGGCACAAACCAGAAGCACAACCCCAAGCAACACAAGGGCAGATGCGTTGATTGTGCTGATTGAGATGGGCAAAGGCAAGTCAGACGTGTGGGAGCTGGCAGAGAGGGGTGCATGCAGCATAGCAGAGGGGGCTGCAGGGAGGACCCACTCTAAAGGAAGGCGCGGGCCATGCATATCAAGAACAACGGGGCCATGCATCGGACAGCAGCCACGTGCCAACAGAGCTGCATGCCGTAGCATTGCAACTAGCAACTAGCATCCTCACAACGGTTACGAAAATAGAAATATAAACGAAAAAAAAAAAACAGTAACATAATCGAAGCTAAATAAACGGTACCAACATCACAGGATGGAGACGCGGGGACAGCAAACGCAAAGGTTACAGGGGCGAGCGGGAAGCTTGGGGTAAGGGGGTCGTTGGTTGGGGTAGGGGTGGAGTGCGGCGGGAGGGAAGACCACATACAGGGCACGGGATCTGGGAAAGCAATTATTGGCGGCGTTCAGAGCGGGCGATTAGATCATGCTCAGTGCATGACAGCTCACTCCAGTAGAGAAAACATTATAGTAATACTACAGCATAGGCAGATGGGGTGGTGCCTTGTGCCGGTGTTGGACACTCACATGCGGGTCCAGCGGCTCATCGCTCTCCTTTGGCTTCTCGTTTTGTGCGCGCTTCTCCGCCTTGAGGAAGTTCTGCGGTAGGACCATACAGGGTTAGGATTAGGGTTGAGTGAGAGATTGGAGTTGGGGGAGGGCAGGGCTGGGGGGGGGCAGGGGGGGGGGGGGAGAGGGAAGAGGGTTACTTCCAGAAACAGGTTCTTTGCGGTGCAGCGAAGCTAAATGGGACGGTCACGGTGCAGAAATGGTTGCAGCATCAACTACAGACTACCATGGGCAGAAATATAACTTCTTTTCTCCCGATTTCTGGCCTGCGCTGGTTGTCTCCTTGATAACTGTGATAATGGACCGGCAAATGGTAAGAGCCCTGGGCACAAGATTCCCCTTGAGCATCACCAGAAGGGATTGCATGGGACTTGCAGGCACAGCGATGATTGGCATGACCAGTCATGGACACGCAGCCGTGCTCTTCTCATAGCCAAACCCACCACAGCCCCATCGAAAATGCCTCATCTAACCACATAAACTCTTTGACATAAAGCAGCATGCAACTGCACAAGCAAGGCATGAAACCTTCCTGTAGCCACCATGATCCCATGCTCATCACTTCAGCATGCAGTAGCAATCTGGAGGATGGAGGGAGGGGACATCCTTGGTCAGGAGGGCGGTGGGCTCCCTTGCACTATACAGGGTGCACTACAAAGTGGGGTGCACCACACAGCGGTGTGCAATAGACAGGTGTGGGCACGTACCGAGATGAAGTTGGTCTTGCGGTGGCCTCGAAAGACATGCGTCAGCGCGGTGGCATTGGCTGGCTCCGCCACCGACGGCGCCGTGGCCCCCAGCGCGGTAGCCATCGATGGGGCTAGATACGTGCTCGATAGCCAACGGCTCTAGTGCCCGGGATGCAGCCTAGGCAGCAGGATATCGCCGTCGAGGCAGGGTGCTAGCATGGCGGCCTGGGTGCCGGGCTGGTCAGTGGTGAATCGACGGGAACTATTCATTAACCTGCAGGGTGGGCACGGGAAGAGAAACAGCAAGGTGGTCTTGACTTTAAACACGCGAGTACAGCTAGCGGCCAGTTGCAAACTGTGCAGCGCATAAACTTTGTGGCAATTATACCAGGTAGGTGCTAATGGCGGTGCATCCATGACCAGGAAGGCAGACTGAACTATATGCTAAAAAAATACAGCATGCTCTTTCCTATCATAGGCACGGATGCCAAGGGGCCTGAAGCGCAGAAACGACCACACAGCTGTGGCCTGCAAAATGATATACCGCTAATGCCTTGAACTTGTGTCAGCGTTTGCTAGCAACGCACGCCACCTCGTGGAATTATCGTAGCACGGCACCCAGCCAATTTCTCGGATTAAGGATGAGGGACACGTCACTAGCATCAAATTTTCTAAATCTCGAAGATAAGGAACACGAGCACGTTAGCTGGTCTTCCAGGAATTATGTGATTCTTCTACGTATTGCTGACACATAATTAAGGGATATCTTACCTGGTCCACGTGGTTCGTTAGGCAATGCCAACCAGCCACATCGGCTATGCGCATTATTTTGGCCCATTATCATGTGTAACCTTCTAGTTTTCAGCCAAGTGTTGTCGTGAACATCACCTAGGGACGGGAAGAAAACTAGCTACAGAATTTTGTGTGAGGAACTCTATAGCGTTGTAAAGCGATGAAGGGTATTATGCAGCCATTAGATCGCTGTCTTAACTTGCGCTACAGCATTCTGAACACACCACCGCTTCATCCCCTCTACAATGATACCTGCTATCTCTGTGTACCACTGATATATATGCATTCGTTAATGCCAGAGAACTGAGAGAAGTGAGAAAACACGACCTCTCGCGCGGATTGAGAGGGGGGTGCACAAAGATAGACGTGCTGTTCTGGTCGTGACAACTGCGACCTTGAATCTTGATCCACTGAGTCGAAGAGGAATATTTTCTGCCTGCAACTGTACTAAGTACTTCCCGAGTGGCCCTGTTTGGGTACGCCGTAGCCGGCCGTATCACACATCGTCCATACTATCATGCTTGCGAACAACAATTACTGCTCTGGCAAATGGCCCTATGTGTACACAAGGCACTAGAACTAGCCATTCTAAATTTAATCGGGACAATATTGACGTATGCCAGCTGCTTTCACGCCCATCCGCGATTTGCGGTGACATAGCCTCGATTTGCCTCGTGGTCAAACTGCCGGCATTCACGCACTTTTACTGACCACAACGGTCCAAGGGATTTAATTATTTGTTCATCGCTGCATTTAAAAGGGTCTAGTCCGCTTTCTGCTTTGGAGCTTAGAACTGATCTGCTGGCATAACCGAGGAATCTGCCTGAGTTTGCGCGCGTCGCCACCGTTTTTAGTGTAAACACCGCAACCATGGTCAGTCGCGGTCTTGACCTCTTAATTGTCTAGTTTAAGAGTATGCGTCATCATGCTGAAAACGAATGGACTGTCCCCGAAGTGTGACTGATTATATTGTTCACTGTTACATCTATACTTCTCTCCCCTTGCCATTGTGGCAGCAAAAGGCCGGTTCAACCCCTGCAGAAGCCAATTATAATCCGGTTTCTGACTCCAAAAAAGAGGCTTTCCGAAAATACATGGAGTCCAGTGGAGTGGTCGACTCTTTGACAAAAGGTAGACCTCCTAAAATGGATAGGGCTGCGGCGTTCACTTCCCTTTTGTTGTCAGCATCCACCCGTGGTCTGCTGTGTTGCTTTCGCCCGGAACATGCGGTCGTGCCCTAACGTTTTCTCCGTACCTCCTCCTTGTGTTTGTGTCCTGTCTTTGCGTGCAGTCTTGGTTCAGATCTATGAAGAACCGAACAAGCCATCGTCTGCTATTGAGTAGGTCCCACTGTTGGCATGGCTGGCTTGCTTCTGTCGATCCCACAAATATTGTTGACTTTTTCTGGTATGTGGCTGGATAGTTGTGTGAAGGCGATAAACTGATGAAGGGCACCATACGGCACAAGTCTTGTTGACAGGGGCAAAAGAGGGGGAAACTCACCCAGCAGCAATTTCTATCGTGAATTCCCTTCATCCTATTTCCGTACCCCACCCTGCCAGCCTTTACATTCCACATCTCTCCCTCAACTTCACACGACATCCAGCATGGCTTTGTCATCTAACATGGCTGCTTGCTCGCATGCATGTTGCCGCCACGCTCACATGCTTGCTACAATAGCATCATCCCCACAAAAAGTTGTGTACATTATACCAGAAGGCAAAGAGACAGTACCGCGTTCCATTCAACGCATACCTACGTTATGACCGATCCGTTTCTTGAGGCTCATTCGCAGAGCTAAATGCAAGTACTGCACAGGCATTGCGCCCCGCCCCAGATAGCTCAATGTGCTTAATACACAATCTATTGGAATCAAGCGGCGAGCCGCAGGGGAAGGTTAGGGGTGATGTACCTAATGTTGCAGCTGCTCTAGCAGCCGCTGCACTCAAGACGACGGCACATCGAATGCATGGCCATCCACGGATCCTGTGTCCAGGGACTTCTATCTTTAGGGGACGCCCCCGTGCAGGCCTAAGTCTTTACTTCCCTTCACGTGTTGCCTCGATAGTTGGCCTGACAGTGCATCTTCCGTGGCCCCGTCATCCTCGTGCATGGGGCATTGTCGTCTGAGTGGTACCATTCTTGTGCGGTGTGCGCCCATGTGAGTGTTGCATGTGCTCCTTTTTGTGTGCGGTGTGCCCCCTTTTTTGTTTGGCACACATCCAGATACATCAAGCAGGCGCTGGGCGCACCCACCGCGGCCGAGTACGACGCACTCATCGCGGAGAAGGAGGAGCTGCAGGCTAAGTATGACGAGCTGCTCGCCAAGTGTGAGGCGCTGGAGGCACGGGTGAGTACAGCCTCGTGGGGTGCGGTCGTGTAGCCTTATGGGGGGGGTATTTACTGTACAGCCTTGTGGGGGGGAGTGGTGGTGGTGGTTGGGGGGGGGGGGGGGGGAAGGGTGTGCATCCTTGTTGGGGGGGTTGTACAGCATTACTCGGGCCGGTAGTACAGCCTTATGGGGGTTGGGTACATTGGGGTGGTTATGCTGCCTCGCGGGGTTATATGTGGGATCTGTTGTTTTGCCTCATTGGGGGTATGGGTACGTGGCGGTGGTTGTTTTAACAGCCTCTTGGGGAGTGTGGGTGTGTCATAAACACTATATATAACACTACGGACATGCAGCCCTTCGGGGCATGTTGGGGATGGGGGTAAGCAGGGGGTGGGGGATGCACAGGGAAAGTGAACAGCCAATGGATTGCGATGCGCAGGGATCAAACTGTTCTAGGGGGGTGGTTTGCTCTGCCGTGCGTTGCAGGGGGCTGTCTTACTTGGAAAGATCCAGAGTGGCTAGGCAGCTGGTCTCTTCGTTGTCATGATTTATTGAGGCGCGTTATGGATCTATTGGCCACTTCAAGTCTTATTCTTCCTGTTTTCGATTCGAGGAATTTCGTGCCAACGTTCGGCTCGGAAGGTAGAACATCCGAAGGCATTCGAGCCTCGCGGGATACCAGATCTTTCTGTCTTATTCTAACGGTTGGTGAGAAGATCACCGGCCCAACGCCAGTGTCACGGGATATATAAATGGAGATGCTGTTGGGTTGCCGGTTTAATAATAGGCACGCTTGGAAGGAGCGTAGTGAGTGAAGCGAATGGCGACTTTGGTCTGAGAGGGCATCATGCATGGATAATGTGGAGATTGTCTGACTCCTGTTCTCATGGGAGCATGGCTCATGGCTGCGGTTTTCTTACCTCCTGACATTTTACTGTGGATGCTTCCATCTGCACTGCGGCAAATTTGTGCTTCTTTTGCCTGCGCGTGCATCTCCCTTGCAGCTGGCCGAGCATGAGGGAGGAGGCGAGGAAGGAGGAGAAGAGGCAGATGCCTAGATAAAGCAGCTGTCCAGCCAGCTTTAATGGCACAACCTTGGAGACATGTGCGGGCTGGTGGAGGCTCTGCACGGTGGTGTAAATAGAGCAGCAACGAGCTTTGTGGATATCAAAATCACGTATTCTCCTATTGAGTGCATTGGTGTTGGCACAGTGGTGTCGCTACTGCTGCTGCTGCTGCTTGGTGCATTTGTAGCGTACCTGGCCGGGAAACTGGCGTTAACTTATTGCTTTTGCTGAATGATCGCTTCATGACGTCCGCCATTTCAGCTGGGCTGATGTGAGCTCTTGACATGCCTCGCCAGCCTTGCTTGCATCCATGACCAATTGACTGATGCTCAATGTCGTAAGCCTAACGAATTAATGTATTTTTCAGGTCGTGGACGTCCCATTTCATATCCATCCGTCAGACAACTATTAAGTGAGACAACTATTTTCATTCATTCCCCATTCATTCGTTCGTTCGTTCGTTCGTTCGTTCGTTCGTTCGTTCGTTCGTTCGTTCGTTCGTTCGTTCGTTCGTTCGTTCGTTCGTTCGTTCGTTCGTTCGTTCGTTCGTTCGTTCGTTCGTTCGTTCGTTCGTTCGTTCGTTCGTTCGTTCGTTCGTTCGTTCGTTCGTTCGTTCGTTCGTTCGTTCGTTCGTTCGTTCGTTCGTTCGTTCGTTCGTTCGTTCGTTCGTTCGTTCGTTCGTTCGTTCGTTCGTTCGTTCGTTCGTTCGTTCGTTCGTTCGTTCGTTCGTTCGTTCGTTCGTTCGTTCGTTCGTTCGTTCGTTCGTTCGTTCGTTCGTTCGTTCGTTCGTTCGTTCGTTCGTTCGTTCGTTCGTTCGTTCGTTCGTTCGTTCGTTCGTTCGTTCGTTCGTTCGTTCGTTCGTTCGTTCGTTCGTTCGTTCGTTCGTTCGTTCGTTCGTTCGTTCGTTCGTTCGTTCGTTCGTTCGTTCGTTCGTTCGTTCGTTCGTTCGTTCGTTCGTTCGTTCGTTCGTTCGTTCATTCATTCATTCATTCATCCGATCATTCATTCGTTCGTTCATTCATTCATTCATTCATTCATTCATTCATTCATTCATTCATTCATTCATTCATTCATTCATTCATTCATTCATTCATTCATTCATTCATTCATTCATTCATTCATTCATTCATTCATTCATATGTATGATATGTCATTAATTAATGAATTAGTTAATAAGCACGTGACTGCGTCACGTGGGTGCCAATACAGAGTAAAGGAACCTTCAACCCTATATACACAGCGCGAAGGAGGGAGGGCGCCCTAGCTTCTCTCACTGCCGCAAGTGGGCAGGCCACAGAGCGCTCTCTCCACGGCATGGTGCATCATGCCGGGGCGCAACACTGTGGGTGCAATACAACCAGTGCAATACCATAGGTAGGCTGACGCATAGCTTATGCTACAAATGTGAGGTGGGCTGACGCATAGCTTATGCTACAAATGTGAGGTGGGCTGACGCATAGCTTATGCTACAAATGTGAGGTGGGCTCAAGACGTCGGCTAATTAAGGCGCAAGCTGATGACCACAAGGTGCCAGAGCTAATTATTGAAGGTACTATAACGCTGCATGCGCTAATATCGTTTCAAGTGCTGTAATACCTAAGCTATCCCATAATCGATTGCCCCCATCTAGACAACTAGCTTGAGCTAGTGCTCTATCCCGCGGGGAAGCCCGGGGGGGCTTCCACAGTTTCTTGTTGACATAAAGGTCCCCGCCCCGCCAGTACACTTGGGGCTTCTCGGGGTTGGTCTTGTGGCGGATGTAGTCGGGCCACTGATCGCGGCGTTGCTGCTGCTGGGCTGGCGTCAGGTCATCGTCAAGCGACCAGGAGGTGTTCACCAGCTTCTTGCGGCGAGAGAGGAACCGAACTCGGGCTGTGATGTCGCTGAAGGTGAGGACCACTGGAGGGGGCCCAGCCTTGGCCCGTGGATGGGGCAGGCGGTAGGCGCCCTGCAGTGTCGCACCTGGCAGCTCCATGCATGCACGCCAAGAGTTGTTTCTTCAGCTCGTCGAGAAGAGAGTCTGGGGTCTCCTCTGGCTGCATGTCTAAGCGCCTGAGGATGACCCGGCAGCGGCGACGGTCGCGGTCAGCGGCCTCGCGGCGCGTGTTTTCCAGCTCCTGGAGCTCAAGTGGTGGTGATGGCGCGGGACCTCGTGGTAGAGGATGCCTGGCTCTTGAGCAGGTCAGCCCAGGAGGCCGGCGCGAGTCGAGGGGTCATCGCTAGCCCTACCAGCAGGTTGGGCGGCGATGGTGGCCGTTCGCTCGGCGATCTCGATCGGGGACCTGCGTGGCCAGGGCGTCTACCTTGCAGTAGCAACTGCCTCAAGTTTCACGGTGCCTTGTCATTCATACAGGGTTGCATGGTTACATAATGTAGCACCATGTTGGCCGGGGCCCAGCATAATTGACGTTACGAAACAGCCCAACTGCGAAAAACCTCTTTACCGGAGAGGGGTGCCAATATGTGCGATATTGCTGAATCTATAAAAGATGACTCACCACTAGACCTCGATTATATATTGTAGCACCATATGTTGGCCGGGGCCCAGCATACTCGAACACCAGGTGTTGCCCCTCTTAATTAGCAGCAGCCGGTACGTCCAGGTGCATGGGTAGTGGGTGGGAGCCTCCCTACGTGCACCACTCATAAATATACAGAATATCATTTCGGGTAAGTGCAAGGTATAAATTTATTATTAATTGGACAAGTATACAGACCAGAGATGTATTAAAATGCATGGGCAATGAGTGTCAGCAAATCGTAAATGAAGGTAGTCACACACCGGTGTGAATGTGACCTGTAGGTGAAGGGCGCATTTTGTGACCAGGGTTCCAAGCCAGTGGACCTTAATTGGTCATATCGCCTTGGGGCATCATCAGTGGTAAATACCTGGTTAATAAATTAATTAATTAAACTCGATCGTGCTCGATCCCGTTGGGGAGACACGGAGCCTCAACCCCGATGGATGGATGGATGGATGGATGGATGGATGGATGGATGGATGGATGGATGGATGGATGGATGGATGGATGGATGGATGGATGGATGGATGGATGGATGGATGGATGGATGGATGGATGGATGGATGGATGGATGGATGGATGGATGGATGGATGGATGGATGGATGGATGGATGGATGGATGGATGGATGGATGGATGGATGGATGGATGGATGGATGGATGGATGGATGGATGGATGGATGGATGGATGGATGGATGGATGGATGGATGGATGGATGGATGGATGGATGGATGGATGGATGGATGGATGGATGGATGGATGGATGGATGGATGGATGGATGGATGGATGGATGGATGGATGGATGGATGGATGGATGGATGGATGGATGGATGGATGGATGGATGGATGCGGGGGTACACGCAATCCTACCGGTCTAAGCTAATAATCTACAAGCTATCCGTACAAGCTATCTACAAGCTATCTATACACAACAGTCCTACTATAGATCTATAGGACGGAGATATAGATCAATGTATAGATCTATGTCCCCATACCTGTTCATTATTGTCGTGGATCACGTCATGCGCCGGCCGGGCACCGACGTGCGCGCTTTACTAGCTGCTCGGGTTCGAGCCAGGCTTGGACATACGAGCGCGAGCACGGTGGGGTTAGCACTGGGTACCGCCTGGCCGACCTGATTTATGCGGACGACACCACCCTCATCGCGCGCCCCGAGCACATTCAGACCTGGCTGGACTGTCTGGGCCTGGAGGCGCGAGGGCGGTGGGGTTGGAGATTAGTGTCAAAACTGAGGCGATGGTGATTGGGGCCTCCAGTAGCCCACCGCTACCGCGCCTGCTCGACGGGACGGATCGAGGTCCCATCCATTCCGCGATCGCTTCAAACTGTTGGGGAGCATGCTCCCTGACACCGCTGACGATGTGGACATCCGCATCAGCCTGGCCTGGGCCACTGAGGCTCCGTTCGCTCAACACCTTAGTACTGGCGCTCGAAGGGCCTGGCTGGGCGAGCACCGCAAGCGCATGCTCTTCAAGGTCCTCGTCCTCACGGTGCTCACGTATGGCGCCGAGGCGTGGACACTCACGGAAACACTGGCAGCTACTAAGCTAGACGGCACGGTTTACAGGATCATTGCTCTAGGACAGGTCCTGAACGTAGGGTTTTCCAAGCGTAGGTCATTATTAGAGTCTTTGTATCAGCGTATGTATGCCTCGTATCAGTTGGGACGAGATTAGGCAGCGTAGGATAGCATTTGTAGGACATCTTGCTCGCACCAGCCAGGTCGACACCGCCCTTGGTCTGGCCGGCCCCCAGCGGCCTTGGCCAGCCGGGGCGGCATATTTTGACCTAGCTGGCCTGGCCCCATGCAAGGACATTCCAAAAACTGGGGACCTAGGGAAACATGCCACGAACTGTACACCCAGATGTTGCTGGGCGATCTAGTGGTCCCGGCCCAGTTTGAACACCGCATCCACTCTCTCTCCCTTCTTTTGACCGCCATGCAGAACAAGACGCGGTGGCAGAAGATGGTCAAGGCTCACACGCCAGCCCCTGTGGGCAAGCCACCTCCCCCCAAGAGCTATTTGATAAACTTAGTGTAGTTAGGATTAGATAGCTTAGAGTTAGGTTAGTTCGATTACGCGGCTTCCTCCACTCCACCCATCCATCAAGGAATATGTCACTACATGATCTCCCAACGGAGGCATGTTATAATTTAATTTTATTTTATTTTATTTTATAGATCTATGGTGCCCGCGACCCTAGGGGTCTTGTCTAGCATGCCGTCCACGTGTGCAGAAACGCGAGCTCCTTCCCCACCACTGCAGGGGGGTTGTTGTCCTCTATGACCTGGGCCCACTTGGCCTTGTCCATCATCTTTTTCCAAATCACCGAGACTGCCTAAATACCTGGTACGTTACGGCCCATTAGATCATGAAAAAGCTATACAGACTATCATTCATATTGCGCCGGCTGGACACAGGCCTGGTGGCTGGCGCTCAGGTACAAGGTGTACTGACTGCCCATCACAGCTGCATGTGCCACGCCTGGCGGCCGGCGCAGGTACAAGGTACGTCTAGAGACGTACGTTAGAAGCTATCTAGGCCTGCATGCACTGCGGAACCACATGATCAGCGTTGGCACCAAAAGGGCCGGCCGGTGCAGCCCGTACCCTCGTGACAAGCTTGCTGTAGCCATACGCCGGTACCGGTACGTACGGCAGGTCGGTCCCCTTTGTCCACTCGTCACATATATATAATGAGCGAAACTCAACAATTCATTCATGCGCGCCGCCTTGATATCGATACGTTGAAAGCATATGGCGGCTGGTAAGAGTGAGTACGTATCACCGGATTAATGAGATCGACAACCAGCTAGCCCAGGACAGCCGCTATATGCTGGTGGTCTCATTGGTGTACAAATAAGCTATATATCCCGTATATATAGTTAATTACCTACGGTAGGTAATTAATTAATTAATGCATGCATGGTATTCATCGAGCAAATAATTACTTTAATATCAGTAGCCTAACGGGCTCATAAATCTGCAGCACGCGCGTGCCTACACGATACCTAAGCCAACATTGAAGCGAGACAACTATGCCTGGACGCATGGCGATCCAACGCCGTGGAAGGACTAGGGTAGTTGTCTGAGAGGAAAGACGCGAAGGCCGCGGGAGCCGCGTGGCTATCTCTAGGTATACCTGCATGGAGGGAGACAGAGGGTAACAAGAAAGGTTGATAGGGAAAACACATACATGCACACACACACACACACCACCACCACGACCAACACAAACAACCAAAACTAAGAAGGAAAAGAGGGAACCCATACACGCATACACGAAGGGGCTAAAAGAATAAGTAAGGAGTATACATTACAAAGGGAAAAAGAAAAAAGAGAAAGAAAGCAAGAAAAAAGAAAACAAAATGTAAACGGTAATAATACAAACAATAATAAATAAAGACAAAGTAAAGAGTAATCATAATTACAAAAAAAAATGGAATAAAGGTCATTGCTGGGATGTGGTGAGGCACAGGCGATGTTGGAGTCTGGGTCAGGAGTTCGATTTCTCAGCGCCCATGGTGCCTGGCCGGGGGTGACCTCCTATCCAACAGGTCTAAAGCCTCATTGCCCAGCTCACTCCAGTGAAAAAGTGTTAGGTGAAAATGGGTAGGCAGTGAAAAAAAAGACAGGATGAACAAACATAACAGTTCTTGAAAGAGTAATAAAGAGGAGTTAAGGCACAAAGAGAAGTGGTAAAGGAGAGAAAAAAGGAAAGCAAGAAATGAGAAGAAGAACTAAGTATGTCATATAGTGACGCAACTATTTAACATGTGCATCTTTACTGCATGCAGTACGTACATGCCTGTATACTATAAAGTAACGTGCGTTCTAACTTGCCCGTTAAGACCACGGTGGCAGAGCACATTTCGCAGGCCCCCCTTATGCCTGCGAAGGTGGGCAAATTAATTGTTTAAATACATGGCCGGATGCATGGATGCATGGATGCATGGATGGATGGATGGATGGATGGATGGATGGATGGATGGATGGATGGATGGATGGATGGATGGATGGATGGATGGATGGATGGATGGATGGATGGATGGATGGATGGATGGATGGATGGATGGATGGATGGATGGATGGATGGATGGATGGATGGATGGATGGATGGATGGATGGATGGATGGATGGATAGATGGATGGATGGATGGACGGACGGATGGACGGACGGATGGATGGATGAATGGGTCACAGTTTGACGTGTGTACTCCCCGAAATCCTTTAACCCTGTTTTTGTCGTACCATTTTTGCCGCATATTCAAGATTTTTCCGCCAGGTTCCACCGTACCAGTAGTAGATGCCAATGGAATCTCTCGAATTGCGGCCCCTCTTCACACCTCTCCAAATTAATTGGCTTCGCAAATTCTTGGAAATGTGCTCCGCCAGATTGAGCGAGACAACTACATGTACGCGGAAAGAGTGCACACTGCAGCCCTAGCTGCCGTAACATGGCAGGGAGAGCCAGCCTGGGAGCCGATCCTCCTGATCATGCATTGTATGTATTGAGGTACGCCGATCGATGGTATATACCTGCTTTCACCCTTTCAACTTGCCCCTTATCGGGGCTATTTCAGCTCGCCCCCAGCCAGTTCTTCTAGCATGGCAGCATAAACCTGGCTGAGGAGAGCCCAGCGTATGCGGTCCCAGCCCATGGCTGTTGTGAGCCACCCTTGTAATACTCTGTGTTTCGATGCTCACACTGCAGGGGACACAGCGATTGCGTATGATAAGGTTGTGTGTGGAGCCTTGTTGGCCCACGTGCAAGTCTCTCCGCTTCTTGTCCAGACAACAACGGGCCCGCAACAGGTTCAGAGGTGGCATTTGTACTCAGGTCCCCTGGGCTGTTGGGGGGGTGCCCTTGTTTTAATGCAGTCTCTTGTGGCTGGTGGGGATCACAGCATAGTGACCAATCCTTCCAGTCGGAGACAATGCCTGCATGCATTGCGTCGAGGACTGCCCGTGCCATTGCTGCAGGCAGCAACAGGGAAGGGCCAAGAAGTCACCAAGTGTGGGTGTCAAATGGTTGAAGTTACCAGCTCCATTCCTATTGCTAGGGCAGGGGATGATGAAGATAGCACACTGTGCCAGGGTTTGTGAGAATAACATAGCCAGCCGTCAGAACGTATACCTGCACTCCACTTTTGCACGCATACCTGCACTGGCTGTGCTGTGTGACCCCCCTGGGTGATCCGACTCCAAATTTCTAGCGCTGCCTCGCAAGTCGCAAAACAAACGGCAAGGTCCCCGTTGACAGACCGAAACACGTGCACTTCTGAGTGTAGAATGCTTCTCATGGAACTTCTCTGCCTCAATGTGACTAATCTTGCAAACTCCCATCCAAAAAGGGATCTGACAAGCTCACTATAACGGTACAGAACTCCCACTACAGACGGCCCTGGCACCATACCTGGAGGGCTGCCGCTACGTGTGCCAGCATCTCGCTGCAGGCCCCAAAATACCAGCAAGTGCTCACAGGGCACCGCGGGTGCAAACGCCAGCATAACCGCGAGTATCTCGGCAGGAACCAGCCCCACACCTTCGTCCTGGATCACCACCAGGTCGCATGCGTTGTTGTTGGCGGCGTTACTGGTGGCGTTGTTGGTGACGTTGTTGCTGGCGCTGTGCCCATCTCGCCAGAGTCGTTGCACGCTGTGTTGGATGCTGTCGCCGACACCGCGCAGAGGGTGGTGGGTGAGGCGTGCTGGGAACATGGCTTGAAGCAGCCGAAACGTGAGGTAGGAGCCTGAGGGTAGCGTCGACCTTGGCCCAGCCGTTGTCTGCGTGTCCTCATCCTCCTTTGGGACCATTGGACTTGAGAGAACATTAAAGCTGTTGTTGTAAGGATGCACGTTTACCATGACAGCGCATGACAACATCACCCGCTCAATGCGTCAGGAATATGCCAAGAAAGCCGTATACGTTGGTCGTGCTAACAAAGAAAGGGCTGGTTGTACTAAAACACGACTGCCAAGCAGCGACCTCTGCTAAGAAAAAAGTCTAGGCTAAGAAAGCAACAACCAGCGAGCCAAAGACGGCGGCTTATCCCTTGTGGACCGTTGGCTTAGACAACAGAGTAACAACAAGCATTAACTACTTCTCCAACAGCCTTGAGGGGCCCCCTACGCCATATCGCCATCACAGCACCACCCATCAATGCGGCTAAGCAGCAAGACCCCCCCACCTGTGCACGTGCGTGCTGGCACCCGCATGCAGGAACAGCGCCGCAATTCGCGCGCTCTGCTCCCCGTCACCGTGCCCGGACGCCAGGCAGACGGTGCGGGGCTGATGCCGGACCGCATAGTGCAGCAGGGCTGCCACGTCGTGGGGAGGGCTGTCACTGTCTCCCGCACAGCCGGTTGCGAACGTGCCGAGGAATGGTGGCGGACGGGCTCCGCGGGCGCCCTGGCTGGCAGGGTGTCCCTGGGGAAACAGGCAGTTGAAAAAGGCATGTGGTAGTCAGTAATAGTGGGCACATGAGCTACCATGCCGTGACCTGATGGCCGGAACTCATGAATACGGTTGCCACAGCGGTTGTCATGGACGGAAGGTGCCGATTGGAGGGCGATCGTGGGACCATTCTTGCACCCCATTCTTATACCCCACAGGGGTCATCTTTAGATTGTGTATCCCAGACCTGGTTGCAACCCACGTCACGGCCGATTGCTCACGCGCAAGGGAAAATCGAGAGGCAGGGATGGTTCAACAATAACAGCAAGCTTGTCAACAATCGGCAAGGGATAGCATGGATGCGGTTAGGAGGCTCTACCCAAAGGAGAGGCCCGAAACTTCCACGGCTACTCTGTTGCTCCTTATATGTTCCCATGCCCCTTGGATACTACAAGGCCTGGGTCCCTGGGGATAAACAACCCTAATCTGACCACTGCCGCTAGATTTCAGAACGAAGAAGGAATTGTCAGTAGTATCGACCTGGGCTGTAAGCCCAAGTCCCCCAGCAAGTCTACTATGGTGACCGCCCTACGCATCTTACTCCTTAGATTTCATATGCCCCCCATCCAGCTCCTAAGCTTGCTCCCTATTCAATCCCTGAGTGCTGCCCTACCAAGCGCTGACATACGCCTTGAGCCTCTGCCTAGCATAATATGATCGTAGTAATACACTAACAAACTACGACCTCGATGATAGACTAACCCTAATCATGGACCTCAGATGTTTAACCCCACCATGATCTGCCGCGCCGCTCCCAAGGCCAGCCACGTGGATCGCAGCGCGGCCCATGCCTCCCGCAGCACGTGCAGAGCAGCATCGCCCCCCGACAGGGGTAAGCACGACCATCCGCCCGCACATTCCCCGCACCCAGATGACCTGGCACCCCCGTGGCCCGACCAACTCCTGCTCGCCCCCGTACCCTCGGCGGTGCCACCTCGATAAATGCTGCAGCCATCATGCCCTGAGGGATTGATGTCACCATCACCTGAGCGGGGCGGCTTGTCCTGTGGTCCCCCTTGTGGCCCTGTTTGAGAATGTGCCTGATGCCCCGCCGGTTGTCCTCTTTCTGCCGCCTGTGGCTGGCTCGCGGGGCAGGCAGCACCCCGTGGCTCCTCCGTACGCCCCCGTGGTCCGTTCCAACACGGATTGCTCGGAGGGCACGCGGCACCATCGAGCCGCTGCAGGGCGAGCTCCATGGACGCGCGTGCTGCGGCCATGAGGCCTGCCACGCGCGCATCCGCTGACATCATCCGCTCCGCCTGCCGAAAGGCCGCGAATGACCCTGTCAAGAGCCGGCGGGACAGCGCAAGCGCGTTAGCGGTGCAAGGGCTGGGTGTGCAGCACTCTGCAGCGTGCTGGCTGTTCATGGTACTGCCATCGCTGGTGCTATTCGTGCTGCTTCTGTCGTTGGTGCTGCCATTGCTGCCCGCAGGGGCCTTAGGACCAGGGTTAGTTCGTTCTATGGTGGCAGCATCTGCCGGCCAATCAATTCCAAGACCGGCCGCGCCAACCATCGCCCAGTGGCGTGCCACACAGAGGAGCTCCTCGATGTTGCCAGGGTGCCTCACGGCGCCCTGCCAGCAGGCTTCTGCAGCCTCCTCGTCCGTCTGGCTTTCTTCCCGAATGCGCGGCTCACTTTCAGGCACCTCACTTCGAGGCACCTTGTTTGGGGTGACCTTGCTCTGCGGCGCCTTGCTCTGTGGCGACTTACTTTGAGGGACCCCCCCCCGAGGGACCCCCCGATGAGGGCCGCTCCCACACAGTGGCCAGGACTCCAGCTCAGCCTCTGTCACCTGCGGGAGGAGAAGTGACCAGGGGAGGAGGGGACGGCTGGACGTGGCATCCACAAGCGGAATGGTTGAGGAAGAAGAGTTGCTACTAGGGGGAATGATGGGGCTGCCAGCGGTGTCGGGCAGCAGTTTCTCCAGCAGCATGCGCAGGCGCGTGACGTTTACGGTGACCGGCTCCAGAAAAGAGCGCGGTGCAACCCCTGTCAGCGCCGCGTAGTGGAGGTCCAGGGACTCAGACAGGTGGCGGTATGTCTCATGGACCGGCTCAGGCAGGGTGACCTGAGGGGTGCCAGGGATGACACACGCAGGTCAGGGACCGAGTTATTGATCTCGTTCAGTGCTTGAGTAGTTTGCAAAAAAGGGGGGTAAAAAAAATATAACAATAGCAGTAGCATAGCATAGTAGAGAGTAGCAGTTAATATAGTAGATAGTAGTTAGTATAGTAGATATTTGTTAATATAGTAGAGAGTACTGGTGCTCGAACACCGTCCCGAGTGGGTTTTTGGGTGGGCAGGAGGGGCAGAGGGAGAAAGGACAAGCAGCCAGCGGTACAGAAGGGAGGGAACCGCAAACATGAGTGCTTGCCGATGGCAGGTGCGGCAGGCCCAGGGAGCCTGGTAAATGCTGGCGGAAGCCGCCTGGTTGCACATGGGCAAGAGTGCACACGGGCAACCATGCCATTGGTAGCCAGGAAATGGCAGGTGCAGAAGCATGTGGTGGGCAGGGATGACACGCACAGCATACCTCACTCAACTGACTACTCTGCCCTGTGACGTGACGTGACCCATGAGCCATGGATTACTGCACTACAAACGTTTTCGACACCCATTTCAATCATGTTCCCAACCATGGTGGCCATCGACCACGGTGGCAAGCCAATTACAACAAGAGCGAAATGTTAGCAAGTACACCATGCTCGCAAGTACACCATGCTGGCAAGTACACCACCATCAGCCCCCATCCTGCCCCATTTTCCCACTCCACCAAGATCATGAAACACACCACTTGTATCCGTCCCCCCCCGACACCCACCTCGATGACGGCGGTGCCAGGTGTGCAGAACACAACGTTGGCAAGCGCGCCGCCATGCACGCCCACGACCACCCTTGCGCGCAGAAACACGTCCCTGGTGGCCTCCATGTCGTGCTTATCGCCATCAAAGGGAAGCACCTGCAGGCCTCGGCGTGCCGCCACGTCTGCCAGCACCCGCTTGACGGCCTCCTCGTTCACTATCGACCGCGCGAGGTGGGCCCCGCGGTGTATCAGCACCACATAGGGGCGGTCCCGCAGGCACAGGAAGCCGGGGGAGGGGTGGTGGGAGGGGGGAAGATTCCCTAGTGAATCATCCCAACGTTCGGAGGTGGGGTGAGTTTCTTCGTTCCTTGTAGCTCTCGTCTCGGAAGCAGTGGCAGTGCCGCCATTGGCTGGTGACAGTGACGTCCCCAGCAGCGCCACTCGCAATGCCTGCAGTGCGGCCCGCGGTGGCTTCCAGATCCTGTGGGCATTGGTCCCTTTGCCCGGCTGCCCAGACAGAGGCCTCCAATCCACGTAGAGCAGGCTGCGTGCCCGCACGAGGCTACCAGGCTCCATCTTGTAGGGGATAAGCCTGTTCGCGTCGCAGTTGGTGTGCAGCAAAGAGCAAGCAAGCCACACCCAGGGGCATATGCGTGTAAATAGAAGCAAAAGAGAAGTGCGAGTGCGTTTGCACTACACTTCACTGTGCAGCTGTCTGAGAGCTCGACGCTCGACCCGTCAATAGGTATTAGAAAATTTGCGGTAGGTATTGGAAAATAAGATTGTGTTTGACAGCACCAGCTCAGGTAGTGGCATGGCAGGCGAAAGGGCATCACAGTGCACGTAGGTCGTAGGTCCATACAGCAGGCACTTACATCAGCCTACCAGCATCCGGCAAGAGAAATTATTTCAGCACGCATTCAAAGTGTCGCAACTGTCATTTTCATGGCCCAATACCCACCTAACCACGCCAGCCAAGTTTGAAGGACCACTCCCAGATATTCTTTACTAACAGATCTCCCTTTCACCCAGATGCTCCTTACCTACGGTAGTACTGTTGTGTAAGCAGAATGTGTAATAAGAATGTATAGTAAGAATGTGCTCATGAACAAGCCAGTCAATCCCAGCCAGGCTCAATCAGTCTACCCACGATTTGTGCATATGAATAAATCGTTCTCCATTAGACTCATTCAAGCTAGAAAGACATTGTCAAACAATGCCTGCCCACCTGCCGGCATCCATCCAGCGGCTCAACCCCAGTAGCCGCAGGGACCGCGCCACAAAGGCCAGGCCAGCATCAGGGACCAGCAGGCGCAGGCCAGAGTCCGCCTGCAGGTAGGGCTTGAGGTACAGCAGGCGTGGCAGGCTCTCCAACACCCAGTGGTAGTAGCTGTGGGAGTTATAGACCAGGATGCTGCCAAAACACATGCCAGGGGGCACCCAGAAACAACAAGAGGGCACGCGGTGATGACAAGGAGTGACATGAGGGGTGCAGTGAAGGAAAGGGGGTCCTAGTAGTCACTGTCCCCAGGTGACCCCGCAGGGGCAGGCACATCAAATGAGAAGATGCCAACCGTAGCGGCAAGTCACTCCCACGCTATCATGGGAGCTATGGATGCAGAATGACAACCTTGGGCGCCTCGGTGCATGGACCGGAAGGAATTAAAAACGCCCCTTGCGGAGCTTGTCAGGACGGTGGGCAGAGTCAAACGAGCATGCATCCACACACATGCATCTGGATTGTCACAGGTCACAGCCCTGCTTTCCACACTTGCTGCATCCACCATGTCCACGGCATCCTGCAAGGTACTGGTGCTCCACGGATGCCAGTGCCAGCGCCAGGTACCCCTGGGTGTATACGCTGAGATCCACCGCCAGCACGCGCTGGCCCGCACGGATGTCCGCCAGCACCTCGACCGACGTCTCGTACACGACAAGAGTTATGCTGGCATTGGAGGGAATGGAGGCTTTCACTCTCTGGTATGTGACAACATCCTCCACTAAAATCGCAATACTGCACCCCACTTGAGGCTCCCACTTGAGGCTTGCACCGCGGCCGCAAGGTTGGCAAGCACAGGCAGCACGTCTGCACTCATCCCTGATTCCACGGCTGCCTTCTGCGCCATATGGCACCGGCTTGGCCACCGGGAGTCTATCGCATTCACCTCACCAGTCGTGACTAGGGCATCACATCAAATACGTCGACAGCACCAGGAACGGCCATCATGACATGAGCCACCAATTTCTCCTTGCAGTCGACATTACCTTGCCACGCGGTCATGCATAACCGGCAAACTCAGGGTGGAGCCCTTGCTTGGCAACCCCTGGCTTCCGCTAGCATAAGCGCCTCCACCAGCAGCACCACGGCCGCAGCCACCACACTCCTGCAACAAGCCTGCCCCCCTGGGGGCCCCTTCCTCGGCGGCCCACTGTGCCCCATGGTCCCTGGCAGCGTCGCACAGGGGGGTAGTGTACGCGCCCGCCGCCACGTACAAGTGGCACCGCGTGCTGATGGCGGGAAATCGGCCCGACACGTGCACGTTGGTGACGTTCAGCAGGAGCACCTCAGGCTCCTCGCGCAGGCTCATGCCTAGCCCGACCCCGACGTGGCACCCATCGCCCCATATCGGCCGATCGGTGACCGCTTCTGGCGTTGGCTCTCGCGGGTCGGATGCCGGACTTTTCTTACCAACTCCAAGGTCCTCCCCCCCGTCCGCATGCGCTGCCTGGGTGCCCCCCTCTGCCAGACTAGAACGGTCACCCGGTGCCGGATGGTTGAGCATATGGTGGCATCCCCCTGCAGAAGGAGAGGCCGTGCGGGTGGGAACATGCACACATGGATCGCAGGTCTGCTGGCCCCAAGTGTCCCTCCCCTCCTGGGAGCCGTATGTCCCAGGATGGCCCGCACTGCCCTCACCACTGCCATCCTTGCGGCAGCTCCTGCCAGCCCCCAGCAGGTACATGCCCTGCGGCGGGGGGAATATGGCGACTGGATCCGCCCCCGCTAGCCCAGCCCACAGACCCGGCAGCTCCTCCCCAGGACTAGCCACCGTGGGCTGTGACTGCCCAAACACAGAGGGAGCCGAGGGGTCTGGGTCCAACACCTTAACGATGCAGAAGGGTGGATGCTTGCTGCTGGCATCTGCAGGTGCACACCAACCTGCCGCCTGGCCTTCACGTTCACCCTGGGATCTCCCTTGTTTTTCAGCAGATTGAGGCTGCTCTTCCACCCGCCAGCTGTGCACGACCTTAAGCACACAGCCGCCATCGGCTGCGTGGGCCCCTTGCCCTCTCTGGCGGGATCCATCCCCCTCGCTGGTGCCACCTGGCACTCCCCCCTCCCCATGCCGGTCCTTGTTTGCGGTCGACACCGCAGCCACCTGTGCCGCTTCGAGCCATGCACTAGCATCCGTCCCCAGCCGGAGAAAGTGGGCGTACAGTGTTGCATCTATGGCAGCTGCCGGGGTGGACCTGGGGGACCCTGCGCCAGCACTCCCCCCGTTGCTAAGAGGGCTGCCTTGCGACACCGTGGCGCCACCGGGCTGCAGCAGCGCCAGGGCCCCAGCCCAGAGCTCCTCCGCGTGCAGGCCCTGCTGCAGGAACAGGTAGAGGCCCACCTGGCGCAGCATCCCACAATCATTGGGAGCCAGCATAAATGCGGCCACAGCGTGCAGCAACCCCGGCTGTGACGACGCCGGCATCCCGTAGAGCACGTGCGAAAGCGCCTGGTGAGTGTCCGCCTGGGAGGGGTCCAGGTACAAGGAGCGCAGCAGGGAGCGGCGCGCGAGGTCCTCGGCACCAGCCACGCGCGAGAGGGACGCACCGAGTAATGCTAGCGCCCCCGCAGCCTTGGGGTAGCCCTCCCCCGACGCGTCCCGCCCCCCCGTGACAAGTGCCTGCAGGAAGCTGTACATGGAGAGGGCGTTGGAGGATGATGCTGGGGGTGGCGGGAATAGGCTCCTTGGTCCGCCCCCCCCATCCTCTCCTGCCTCATCCGGGGAAAGGAGAGACGAAGCGGGTGAGGGTGAGGGCGAGGGTGAAGGTGAGGGAGATGGAGAGGGCGGGTTCGGAATGGGTGCCTCTGCAGCAGACCCGTGCGCTAGTCCCATGTTAAAATGGGCGGCGGGGATGCAGGGGTTCCCCTTAAGCACGGCTCGGAAGCACTCCAGCGCCAGGTCTTGCCGGGGGGGTGTACTGCGGCGATGGCCGATCGCCTTCCAGAAGAGTGCCAGGAGGGGTTGAGGGCCGTCGCAATCGTGGTCACAGCCGCTGGCAGAGGAGATGATTTGGGTACTGGCAGCGTCACCGTCCTGCGTGTCCCTCCTTCCCTTGTTTGAAGCGCACCAGGGGCAGCCGCCGCTGACACTTGATGTGGCCGCCCATACCCGTCCTCCATCTCTTCCTTCATATTCTGCTTTACTACCATCAAGGCTATAAGATCCGTAATTGGTTTTATCATGGCTACTATCATGGCTGTTAGCATTTCTTAACCTCTCTCCTCGCCCCTCCCATGAGCCATCTCCTCCACCGCTCCCCTTCCCTGCCGCTGGCGCCACTTCCTCTTCTGCAGATGCCTGCGACCGCCCCGGCGCCGAATACATACAAGCCTCACCCCCACGCCCCTGGCCAGGGAGCATCCCCAGGGATTCCGCCAGACGGTGACGTGCGCCACAAGAAGACACCGTGCGTGCCACACTGGCCACCATGAGAGGGGAGCGCGCCCAACCAACCAGCGCCGCGGGGGTGAACACTTGGGCACTGACCACTGTCCCTGGCTGCATCGCGGGAAGTGTCCACGTCACCTTGCCCTCTTCGGTCAGCACCAGGCTGGCATCCGTGGGGCCGTCCTCCACCTTTCGGCCGTCCCCAGAGGGGGCCACACGTTGCCACGGACCCCCTCGCGGAGACGACGCAGGCACCTTGTCTTTGTCATTACCGTGCAAAGGTTTGGATGATGGGTGGGATGAACACATCGCCGAGGTAGTCTCCTGGCCCTCATCTGGGCAAGCGACAAATGGTGCGCTCCGCTCATCTGCTTCCATGCAACAGGGAAGGTGATGGCCGTGACGGCAGCTGGAGCCATGTGGAGGCCAAGGGGAGGGCACTGGGGGGAGGACGAGCACATGGCAGGATGGATGCTGGCGCACGTGCAGCGCAGACAGTGGCGTGGCCTTGCCAGGATGGCAGGCACCTTCCTGCCGCCCTGGTAGCAAGCATGCGTGCACGTGCTGAATGGCGGCAGCGGGGCTGTACAATTGAGGGTGACCCGGGGGATAAGTGACACACCCACTTGAACTTGTGACTAGAGAGGCGGGGGATGTGGCATCTGGCTGCGCGCAAGCACGAAGAGGGTCCCTTGAACCCCTCGGCGATGAGCTATGCTCATTTTCTTGCCCATCTGCGTTGGCTGTTTCATTCTGGCAGCCGTGCTTGTTCAGGAACTGCCGTTCTTCAAGCCCCTCCAACCATTCCAATCCCCTCGCCATCTCACCAAGGTATCGGCTCATGGCTCGTGCGCCATGGGACGCGACAAGCGATGGACTGCCGCCACCTGTCCACCGCAACACCTGTGCGCCCGTGCCATCGCTGGGCGCCGTGCTGGCCGACGCACCTGGCACGCTGCCTGCGGCGGCCCTTGGTTGGCCACTAGCATCCATCCCGAGCTGTCTCTGGCACTCCGCATCATTCAAGCGGATAAAGCTGACGACGACACCCTCGCATGCTTGACCGCCACCGCCCACCCGCCCACTCGCCCCTACCCTGCCAGGACTACTACCCCCATCATCCAATGGCCCATCCTTCCCATCCTCACTATCCCCACAACTGCCCTGATCGTGACAACTGCTTGGACCTGGCGCACCCGTCGGCGAGCACAGCCCCTCCCCACTGGCAGGGGCCCAACCCAAGATGCGGCCATCCCCTGCCCCAAACGGATCCCGCTGGAATGCCACCTCTCCCGACTCCACCAGCAGCACCGACAGATCCCGCCAAAACCTCGCCCGCGGCTGGTCCCCAGGGAGAGGAGGGCGGTGGTCCACGCGATCCGTGGCGCCCCCTGCGGCGGCATCAGAGGCATCGCCCCTGCCGTTGACCCTGAGGGTGCGGGCCCAGGAGGCAGCCTGCTCCACCAGCGATGCGGCTGATGCGAAGATGCGCGGCCAAGCGCCAGGTGGCGCACTGTCATTGTCGTACAATTGGTGGCACGAGCACGGGGCGTCATGGCCGTGCTCCTGCCACCTGGTGGCCTCTCCCTCCTCTCCCGTCCTGGTATCCTTCCCTGCCTGCTCTGCCTGCTCTCCCTTCCCTTGCTTTGCCTCACACCCCGCAGCACCGTGGAAGCCACCACGGTGGCCGTGCATAGACCCAGCAGTTCCACTCCCTTCCCCTTGCTGGCTTGGTACATGGTCTCCACACCGGCAAGGGCACGACTTGTCCCCGCGGTCTGCACACATGGACACCCTCTCATCACCAGGGCTGCCAGCACACACCAACAATGGCGTGGGCCGCCGCACCGCATCCTTGCTTTCTTCTTGTCCATTTTGATGGTGCTGGGGGTGACCGTCCCCCTCCGTGGGCCCTCTGGCAGTGCCCGTGGCTGTTGGTGTGACTGGCGTTGCTGGCATCGCGGCGGCAGGGTACAGCGTGGCCGTGCCGTCGGCATGCATTACCGCGACCGCCGTGTCCAGCGACGCAACGGGGAGCAAACTCTCCAACGTCACCGCCACCGCCTTGGCTGCGGCCGCCTCTTCCTTTCTGATGGCTCTTCCTTCTCCAGCCCCGGCCACTGCTCCTTGTTCAGCAGCCCCCGTGACGGCACCCGCAGCAGCACAGGTAGCTGTACCCTTCTGCGCACTACCCTTCTGTGCACCATCCATATGGGCAGTGCCCATGTGCGGCCGCTGCCTGCCGCGTGCGCCTTGCTGTGGGTCCCCGTACTGCCTGCTGGCATCCCCCCTCACCGCGTGGCCAGCGATCCCCCAGGGGTGCGGGTCAAAGGGGGGGAGAAGCACCACCAGCTTGCGCGCGGGCGGTGCGTCCGCTAATGGCTGACACCTGGCATCGGGGGAGGATAAGGGGACCTGGCCAGGAGAGCCATCCATGTCGCAATCACCACCACCATACTCACCACCGCCATCATGGTCGACATTCTTAGCCCGTCCGGCACCGCATTCAAGAGCAGCGCCACCGCCCTGCCCAGCACACTGGCTGGTGCCTGGCGAGGCGCTGGCAGGGCTGGGCCCGGCTGCATCGCGCAGGGGTACCCTGCCTTGTGATGGCCGCTTGTCCACAACGTGCTTGCGTCCGCCACATCCATCGTCCCTGTAACGTATGCCAGCAGCGGATGGTCCGCCTTGCCAGGCCATAGCGCCCGTGCCCTCCTCCATGGCCAGGGCCACTGCGAGCTTGGCCGTTTGTTCGTGCCGTTGCCATCCCACCACCACCGGAGGGGGGAGGGGTCGCATGGGACTGGATTCAGCTCCTCGATGCCATTCTGATGGGAGAGTGAGACGGTATGAACTGTCCTCTCGCGACAGGTGTCTCAATGCCAGCATGGGTCCCTGTCCACCATCAAGTACCATGACGGTTTCCATTAGCTGGTTGCCGCGTGTGCCAGCATCCGCTTGGCCAACAGCGCCACCCAGCTCCGACTCAGAGCCCTGCCGGCTGCCTGGCTCCGCCTGTTTGTCGTCCTGGGAGGGATCCGCACCGGGACCGTTCCTGCTGGCATCCGCGACTGCTGGTGCATCCTTGCCTCTTGATCTACGAAACCTCGCAGTTGCGTTTGATTCCGTAGCCTGCGACGGGTAGGTAACCACACGGCCCAAGGTGGCGGATGCCAGCACCTGGGCTTGCAGCGGCACGTCAGCCTCCTCTGCCACGAGGGTGATCACAGGACCGAAACGGGCAGCCGCTCGGGTGACGGCGGCTTGTAGTGCTGCGTTCATGGCTTCCGCGTAGCGCCTCACGCCACTAATGCAGCCGCCCACGATGGATGGGCACGGTGCCCGCATCCCCATCAGGGGCGCAATGCCATCCAACTCATGGGTAGGGCAAGCGTTACTGGGGTTGCGTTGTGAGGCGGTAACACCCGTGCTTGCAGGTGCAGGGAAGTGCAGCAAGTCTCGTAGTGAGTCCGCTGGGTAAGGCATGCTTCCGTCAGGGGAGGCGACACCCAGCCGAGCATTCCCCCCCTGTTGGAGCAGGAACAGGGATGTGCAGTTGCCGCCGCGTGTGGCATCGACGGGGCCATCGCCGCCGATGTGTCTCGTGCAGCAGAATAGACCCGGCGCCGCAAAGGGGTCACCCAGGAACAAGACCTGAGAGATGTCTGCCACGAGGACGTGGGTCCCTGGGTACTCCCTGGGGACAGGGACGTGGGCACGCGCGTAGTGTGTATACACGCATGGAAGCACACAATGAGAGAAGAGTGGCAGGAGGTATGAGATGAGTGTGGCAAGAGTAGGGGAACGACACGATTGTGGGCTGGCACCCCGGCCAGGTGTGAGGTGTGCCCTAGCCTGGGCAACACCTGATACAACCAGAAACCAGCGCAGTGGGCCAAACGGGCAGCGGCAACGGCTCTGACGTGCTACCATTTTAACAAATGCATGCATGGCAACATGAAATAAGTCACCCATGGTTCTGTACCACGATGAGCTGCGTCATTCAGAGAACGAGGCAGGGAGAAAAATGAACAAATCGCCAAACGATAAATATGCACGAAGTTTGAAAGAGCACGTGGTCAGAAAACATATCGCCGGGTGGGGGCAGCATCGAAAGTTAAACCATATTATGGCAGGCAACCTGCGCACAACTTGCCATGGGTAGCTCAGTCCACTGCCAGGGAATGTAACAACCGTGAGTACCTGTCTATCAAATGCTGCCTATTCAAACGCGACACACCTTTCAAATGTTTTCAGCATTTCGCTTAACGCTCCAAAACGGAGCAAATTCGAGTGAGAAAAGGCGTGCAGGATGTCATTTTTCCTCGTTACCCGGTAGAAGCTTGTTCCCACACGCGACACGAATCTCCGGGCAGAACCGGGAAGGTTCTCAGCCACGATAAATACACGGGCTTGAGGAATGTTACTGTGAATGCTGCCCAGAAATACTCGCAATTGCCAGCTATCCGTGTTCTCGCCATACCCGATAACTATCTTGCCCGGCGTGGCCACGGAGTCCTCACGGCTGAATCCCAAAACAGCCGAAGTTCCCGCAAAGAAAAGAAGGAGCAAACCGGCTGTTATATTCATACTAGTGCAAGGTGTCGATGGCATTGAGCATAGATGTCGCAAACCCACAATTTGCTCCTAGGTGGCTTCCTACAATAATTGGTAGGTAAGTCATTGTTTTCACTTCTCTGCAATTCGGTGGCTCCACCTTCCAGCCTGCACATGAACCACCTTGTATGGCTTCGGTGTAATATCATTTATGAAATTGGCCGCGTATGCGATAACAATTAGGTTTGACTAAGAAGTCCCGTGCAGAATTCTGTTTTGTGTCGATCCGCCATAAATTGCTTTGTACCGAGGGCAACATGGTGCTGCCGCGTGTCTCTCGGGTTCGGCAGAACCGAATTTATGTCAGCAGACAACTCCCCGAAGTCGGGAGCGACTACACGCGCACCCCGTGCAAGGGGCAATTGGGCATAGTCGGGAGCGGAGCAAGAATCTCCGTTCCACACTGTTACGGCGTACTGCTTCTCTGCTGCTGACTGCGGCGTGGGACACAACAACTTGAACAACAACAACAACGGCTACTGCCCTATCATGTGCGGAGTGCGGAATGCTGCTGCCCGCTGCCGAGTGCCGAGTGCAAAAAGTGTGTTGGCATTATGAGTCTGCGCGGAGGTGACGCTTCGACTCCACGACTGAGGGGAAGTGATACATAATTTGATGGAAGGCAAACTACATTTTTTTTCGCGAAGCAAGTGCCAGTCTCGCCCAAACTCCACACAGCTTGTACATCATGGCAGCGAAAGAGCGGTATCGCAGTGCGCCAAAATCTCCCTGAAGCCCATGCCGTGGCCGGTGACGAGTTCCGCACCATGGCGTGTTTTCTGAGGAATTTTCAGAGAGTTTAGGTGGTTTGGACGTCCCCCTTGAGTAGGGTAATGCGCACTTTGCTCTTCCACTCCAATTTTGCTAGACCAGGCGACTGTTAGGTCCTGAAATACCTGTTATATCGTCTAGAGTGGACATGGGCTGGAGTAAGTAGCCTTTGTACCTTTTTCAAAGGGTTATTACGACGCTAGTAGGCCTCCTATAACTCGTCGTCTGGAAATGGACGAAGAGCAGCATTATGAGCGCTTCGACGTGGACAATGACTATGAAGACGCCGAGTTTATAGATGGGGAGCTGTTCTACGGGAAGAAAAGGGAGAAGCGGAAGTGGAGTAAGGAGGACGCAACGTATGGCGTGTTTCTCGACTCGGGCTCCGATAGCGACGACGGTCGTAGGCGACGTGGCGGGAAGAAGAAGGAAGACTTGACGAAGCCAGTCGGCTTTGTCTCCAGCGGGACGATAGACCCCTCCCTGAATAGTGAAAAGGGGCAAGAAACGCGGGCTGGCCTGGGCTCCGCACCCTCGGGCAGCGGCGCCCGAGCCGGGCTGGGCATGGGCGCGCCGCCCGGGCTCGGGTTCGCCCCCGCAAAGTCCGCCGCCGCGGATGCCCCACGGGAGGACGAGGAAGAAGAGGAGCTCCTTCCCACTGCGTTCGGCAAGCGTGTGAAAGAGGCAGCGGAGAAGCGCCGGGAGGCGGAGAGCCGCCAGAAGGAGGACAAGGCCAGTTCCCGCCTGACAGGCCACGAGAAGCTGAGCCTCGCGGCGGGCGTGAAGATTGGCGAGTTCGAGAAGCACACCAAGGGCATTGGCGCCAAGCTGCTGGCCAAGATGGGGTTCCAGGGACGCCTGGGAAAGAACGCCGACGGCATCGCGGTGCCGATATCCACCAAGATGCGACCGCGCAACATGGGCATGGGCTACAATGATTTCGCCGAGCGAGAAGCCGGCCTGCCCGCCGCACCTGGCCATGAGGACGAGGAGGACCTGAGGCGCCGACGGGCCGCCGAGGAGGCGGCAGGGGCCCCTGGGCTCGGGGCCGCACTGGGCAAGAAGGACGGTTCCGGCGGGCAGAAGTTATGGAAGAAGAAGCACGGGGGCGCCAAGAAGGTGGTGTACAAGACGGCGGAGGAGGTGCTCGCCCAGATGGAGGAGCGGGCGGGTGCTGGCGGCCAGCAGCCTGAGCGTCTCAAGATCCTGGACATGCGAGGTCCACAGGTGCGGCTGCTGACGTCGCTCGAGGGGGTGGGTGGCGCGGCACCGGGGGCGGCGGTTATGGCGGATGACACCCCCATGCCGGAGCTGCAGCACAACCTGAGGCTGGCGGTGGACTTGGCGGAGGCCGACATCGCGGCGCTGGACCGCAAGATCCGGCTGGAGAAGGACACGGGGGCGGCGCTGGAGGCGGAGATCGGCCACCTGCGGGGGGAGGCGGCAGGGCACGATGCGGCGCTGGAGCGGCTGCGCACCGTCGCCGCCCTCATCGAGCCCTGCATGCCGAGGGAGCGCGACGACCTGGACATGTGGGCGCCGGGGGGGGGCAGACCGGGTGGCGGGCAGTGGAACAGCACTAGTCATAGTAATCATCTTGGCAAGGGAGGCATGGCGTTGGACCAGCTGGCGTCCGTGTTCAGCAAGCTGCACACCGGGTACGGCGAGGAGTACGCGCTGTACAACCTGGCGGCACTCGCCCTGTCCCTGGCCATGCCGCTCCTGGCACGCGAGTTCCAGAGTACCCCCTGGGACCCGCTGCGGGAGCCCGACCGCGGACTTGCCACCCTGGCCGGATGGAAGCGGCTGCTGCAGCGGGCCAGCGGGCCAAAGGACTATGCCATCTTCAACGACCCGGAGGCCGACACGGATCCTTACTCACGGCTTGTGGCGGCCGCAGTGCTCCCCGCGCTGCGCGTGGCCGTGTGCAACGTGTGGGACCCCAGGGACCCTGAGCCGCTCGTCAGATTCCTGGAGGCCTGGGAGGGGGAGGGCGCCGCGGTGGGCGCCGGGCGGGGCAATCTGTTGCCGGCGAGCGTGAAGGAGTATGTGCTGGACCACCTGGTCTTCCCCAAGCTACGGGCGGCAGTAGACGCGTGGGACCCCCGCAGGGAGACGGTCGCTATCCACGCATGGCTGCACCCCTGGCTCCCGTACCTGGGTGCAAAGCTGGAGCCACTCTACGACCCCATCCGCATCAAGCTCATCCATGCGCTGCACGAGTGGCACCCCTCGGACGACTCGGCGCTCGCGTTGCTGGCGCCCTGGAAGCCTGTCTTTGACCCCGCCTCGTGGGAGCAGCTGCTCGTGCGCTCAATTCTGCCCAAGCTCATCTTCTGCTTGCAGAGCGAGCTGGTCATCAACCCTGGCAACCAGCAGCTGGGGCCGTTCCAGTGGGTCATGGCGTGGGCAGGCGCGATCCCCTCCCATCACATGGTCACGCTGCTGGAGACCAGCTTCTTCCCCGCCTGGCTCGGTGTGCTCGCCCACTGGCTTGCGCAGCCGGGGGCAAACTTTGACGAGATCACGCGGTGGTACCTCGGTTGGAAGTCGCTGCTGGCGCCCGACCTGCAGGCCCACGAACGCGTGCGCCAGCACCTAACCGCCGCGCTGGACATGATGAATGCCGCCATCGCGGGGGTGGCCATCCCGACACCGCCTGCCCCGGCCATGATGGGTGCCATGCCCCCTGGAGGGTACTACATGGGCCATGGTTCCCACCACCCGGGGATGGGTTTCATGGACGGGGCCATGCCTATGCCGGTTCCCCCGACGCAGCCTCCGATGCCTGTGAATGACGCGCACGTGAGTGGCGGGGAGAGCTTGAGGGAGCTGCTGGAGCAGTTTGCGGGGGCCAATGACGTGCTTCTGATGCCCAAGCCGGGTCGCAGCTACCAGGGGCTCCAGGTGTACAGCTTTGGCGACGTCAGTGTGGTGGTGGACACGCCCAACCAGCTGCTGCGCGCGCAGGTGGGCGACAGCTGGCAGCCCGTCTCGATGGGGGCGTTGCTGGAGATGCAGCAGGCCAGGGCTCGCGGGGTGCGGTAGCATGCATACGGCCGGATGCGGTGACACGCATACCTAGTATAACTCATATGAATATCCATTTTTTGCTTCATCTCCATTGACCTGAACAAGTAAATAAGTAAGTACTTGCGTGTCAATGATGCGCATGGGCTTGCCACAGACTACTATGTGAATCTCATTAGAAAAATAACTTACACGAAAGTTACAAATATTGTCTGCATCATACAATATCGTCTGCATGATACAAATATCGTCTGCACCTGAACAACTCAGCGCAACATATCTAGTGTATCATGGGCAGGCTTGATGTACGGGTCCGTCCGACCATGTCAGCTTGCATGCATGCTGTTTGTCAATTGAGCATTGATACCCCCGGCCATCCACATTAATTAATTAATTAGGAACATAACTCCGTTGGGAGTATCTGTAGCACATAGCCACGAGCCACGAGGTAGCCATGGCTGACGGCGGCGCTCATAACTTTCACGTTTGAGCACCGAATTTAGCCGTGAATATCACTATCGCTTCGTCTTTCTAAGATGCACATGCTGATATAATTTTCCGAATCTATTACGCAATATATGACGAGCAAACGCCCCTCGACGCAACGCAGTTTGGCGGATGCGCTCGCCCATGACAATGCGGCAGCTGAGGCTGCCGCTTCGCCAGATCCGGCAGGCAGGCGGTGACACTAGTCGCGCACTGGTGGTCGCCCAGCAACCTCCCGGACCCACTGCATCGCCATCGGCATCGCCTGACCCTAAACGCGCCCGCTCAGCCGACAAAACAGGAGGGTCTTCACGCCCCTCGGAACCGCGCTGTCAGCTCCAACCTTTCGATCCAGGTCGATGATCACGACTGGACCACCATTTTTCCGAGCGATGCTATGCACTACATCTTCTTCGGGGACTACGCCTCGCTTTACGACCTGTGCCTCCATCTCCACGCCACCGGACGCCTCCTCATCACCGACGGACGTCGCTGGCACCACATCAGCCAGCTGTTCGGGTGCCCCCGCCCCCAACTCCAGCATGCCGTCCTCTAGATACTCCCTTCTCCAGCGCTCTGATGGCGAGATCTGGGCTCCATCCATCTCCGCCCCCGCATTCCGTTTCCTCCTCATGGAAGCCTTCCAGCAGCACGTGACCCCCCTTGCTGCCGACGTAGCAGCAATGGGTGGCACGCTGGCTACTGAACTTCCTCACATTTCCACGG
Source organism: Mesostigma viride (assembly GCA_009746045.1). Lineage (NCBI taxonomy): Eukaryota > Viridiplantae > Streptophyta > Mesostigmatophyceae > Mesostigmatales > Mesostigmataceae > Mesostigma > Mesostigma viride. The sequence continues at coordinate 592,834 of RPFO01000022.1, forward strand.
CCGCCGCCTCCACCTCCACTGCCATTTCCGCCTCCACTGCCGACATCAAAGCCCAGCTCCTCGACCTCGACCAGCGCCTTCAAGCCACCGCCACCGCCCTTGAGTGCTTGCATGACACCGCTGGCCGGCTCACCGCCCAGGCGGTGAAGGACCTCGCCGCCCAGCCGGCACCTGCTGGCCCGGCCGGCGATGCTCCACCTGGGCGGACTTGCTTAAGCATCACACCACCTCCACCACCTCCACCATCACGGCATGCACAACTCAAGCAACAAGCCCTCGACCTTCGCGAGGAAGCCGACATCGCCAAGCGCAGCCACAATGTCATCGTCAAGCACTTCGAACAGCTGGCAGGTGAGACCTCCACGAGCCTTCTTGAGGCATTTATGCGCGACATTCTTGCCCCCATGCTACCCACAGGTGAGCTGCGCATGTCGGCTGTCCGCCTCCCCCGCGCGCGGGGGAAGGCTGGCCCGGCACCTGTGCTCCTCACCTTTAAGTACAGTGGCGGACAAGCTGGCGTTCCTTAAATGCCGCAAGAAGCTCTCGGAGACTCGCTTCACGCTGGACGACGACTTGACCCTGGCCCAGCAACAGCGGCGACGCGAGCTACTATGGCCGACCTACAGGTCTTCAGCTCCGGCAGAGCGCAAGGGGCCTGAGGTAGAACTGCGTGGGTGCCACCGCCTTCCCCACTCACGGGACAAGGCGGCTCCCCCACCAGTCCTGCTCACCTTCCCCTCCCCTGAGGATAAGCAGCGGTTCCTCTCTCGTCGCAAGAGGTTGCACAACAGGTCTCACCTGGACTCTGGATGACGACCTGACCCCCGCTCAGCAACAGTGAGCAGCGACGCGACCCGCCTGTGGCCGGAATACCTCCGCCATAAGCAGGACCCCCAGAAGCCCAAGGTGTACTGGAGGGGCGGGGACATGATGATCAACCACAAGATGTGGACGCCCCCAGCACCTAGGCTAGTAGCAAAAGCCCTAGCTTGTATCCATTGGAGTCACTGCCGCTAAGGCAGCCATGCTTACAGTGTAGTTAGCTATGCTTACAGTGAAGTTAGAATGTTGCCTAGCTGTGCCAACATATACCTAGTCACGTGCCGCCAACGCACGGTACACAACCAGCCATAGCCTTAGCCTAGCTAGTCCTCGTACAGCCATGCTACGCCCGGCCTGGCTATGTTCAGATCACCTGCCCATGCTACTTGTTATATGCCACGCTCACATGGGGGTCTTATTGCACCCACAGGCTGGTAGGGCCTACTGGTCAGGCCCATGAGGGTAAGAAGCTGGTTCTTGAGCTCGTCAGCAAGGTCCATGCATGGATGATGCCTTCAGAATTTAGCCAAGCCCTGCCTATAATGGGACCCCCATGGATGTTGCATTAATAAGAATTTAGCCATGCTACCGATATGCCTTCGCAGAGAGATGCTCTCTGTTGAGAAGCCATGCCTCATAGCTCTTGTATAGCCATGATGATCTTCCCCCACGTACATGACATGCTCCCCCTTAGCTGGGCATAGCGTGATAGACTGATCATGAGGGTGCAGGTGCCCTGGTGCACGTAGAGCAAGGGTAGCTTACATTCCCACCCTAATTGCAGGAAGTAGCCCAGAATGTATTAAAAGCCATATGCCCCTTCTCAGGGATATGTGCTACATGCATACTCCCAACGGAGTTATGTTCCTAATTAATAGCCCTTGAGAAGGGGCAGATGGCCTATGATACATTCTAGGCTACTTCCTGCAAGGGTGGGAATGTAAACAACACTTGCTCTAGGTGCACCAGGGCACCTGCACCACCCAGAGTCTCGGGCAACTCCCAGCTAAGGGGAGCCGCCCGTCAATAGGTGGGGAAGATCATCATGGCTATACAAGAGCTAGGGCATGGCTTCTCGACAGAGAGCATCTCTCTGCATAGGCATAGCATGGCTAAATTATTTATGCAACATCCATGGGGGTCCCATTATAGGCAGGGCTTGGCTAAATTCTGAAGGCATCGTCCATGGGGGCCATTATGGGCGCACATGCGCGTAGTGGGCCACATGCTATAGGCTAAGCCTGCCGGACTAGTTACACTAGTTACTGGTACATATATTCCCTATTTTGGGCTCCGTCGCTCAGTCGTGGGCGGAAAGCTGCCGGCTCCTGCCCCTTTTGGCAACGGCAGCGCCTGACCTCCTGGACCCCAGCAGCCCTTTGCCCTTCGTCACCGCCATCCAGGAGGCCTATGCTGAGATCCAGCAGGCCTGTTCTCCCGTCCGTGCCGCTCAGGCGGTACAGCGCCACCTCCCTCGCGGCACTCCCTCGGTCGCCTCCGTTCAATCTCCCGCCGCATTCCCTGCTCGCGTCATCGATAAACACCAGAAAACCTACGCGGGTATTCTGCACACGGCTGATTGGATTGCTCTTTTCGCGGACCTCAACGCCCAGGGACGTGCGTGGCTGTTCTCGCTTTCCTTGCGGAGTGTGGGCTCGGCGTACCTTCGTGCTCTTCCCATGGCCCCCCCATTCGCCTTGGCTCCCAGCCACTACTCGGTGGCGCTCCGGCACCAGCTATTTGCCCCGCAGCCTCTTGTTCCGGCCGGGCGGCCTTGTGGTAGCTGTGGGCAGCCGCTGGATCCCACGGGGACTCACTACCTTGCCTGCATGGGGGGCCAACAGAATCAGAATTGGTATTTGTATTTGCACACTGTCCTCCTGACGGTGGTGCTCGCCATGATTCGGTCGGTTTTCCCCCACGCGAACATCCGGTCCGAGGATGCGGATGGCGCTGCCTTCTATTCCCCCAACCACCGGCCTGACATCGTGGTGCTGGACTTTGAGGGGGGTGGCCGGCATCTGCTTATTGACGTTTCGGTGGCGCGGCCCTTGGCTCTTAGCCACGTGGCTGGGGCCTCCCTCACGGCAGGTTACACGGCGGACCGGGCGGAGCGGGCCAAGCTCCTGGCCTACGGCGACGTCGGGCACCATCGTGTGGTGCCCTTTGTCCTGGAGGAGTTTGGGGCCATGGGGCCCCTGACCTCCGCCTTCTTCAAGGAGTGTTGCCGGCTCCGGGAGGACCGGCTGGACCTGGAGGGCCAGCGGGCCCCATGGTCGGCGCGGACCTGGACGTCATATTGGCGTCAGCGCTTGTCGGTGGCGCTGACTCGGGCCATGGCTGACATCATGCTCCGCCGTACGCGGGCTGATTTTGCGGTGCAGCAGGGCTATTAGGTTCCTCCCGTTAGGCGTTTCCATTGGTCTTATCGTAGTATAGAGCTTTGACATGGCTCTGTATATAGGTTTATAGCTGGGCGTTTGCTTTGGTTTGAGTGATTTCACTCTGCTGTAAGTAATTATATTGTTAATACATATATTCCCTAGGCTGAGGTGGCAGGAGGGGCCTGCCAGGGCTTGTGGTCAACGTGGATGACCGCGCCCCTCCAGTATACCGGCTTCCCCCTTGCGCTCTGCCGGAGCTGAAGGTAGGTCGGCCATAGCTCGGGTCGCCGCTGTTGCTGGGCCAGGGTCAAGTCGTCGTCCAGCGTAAAGCGAGTCTCCGAGAGCTTCTTGCGGCATTTAAGGAACGCCAGCCAGCTTGTCCGCCACTGTACTTAAAGGTGAGGAGCACGGCCGGATGCCGGGCCAGCCTTCCCCCGCGCGCAGGGGAGGCGGACAGCCGAAATCCCCAGCTCACAAGTGAGTAGCATGGGAGCAAAAACGGCGCGCTTAAACCATCCACTAATATGCTGAGTACATATGCACGGCACGCAGCGCACTGCATACTCTGCATACGCAACTGTGAATTAATGGAATACCGTGCATGGAATGTGCATGCGCGCAAGCATATGCGCGTCAAGTCCGGTGTTTTTTGCAACGTCACCCACATCTGTTCGGTGCTGCCCCTTGGCACAAGCTCTATACAAACAGGTCGTGGACCGGCTGGATGGCGTAGTATCTCCACACGTACATATCTGACCCCTGTGATGCCAGATATCTCCTTGGCGGATGTTCCGAGGTTGGCACTGGATTCCTTGTCCACATCGTCGCGTCGCTGCAGCAACACGATGTTTTCTGGCATACACGGGCTTTTGGTTCCCGCCGCACATTTGAAAGTGCTGTCCTCCGGATTTCTGCAGCTTTGCACCGTGTGCAGTTCTTGGACGTTTGGAATCACGGCATGGCTAACGTAATGACTGACTAGCTAGACAGCTTTTCAGTGGTTTTCCATTTGCGGGTATTTCCTCGTAAATGGTGGGAGAGCGATCGCAGCAATGGTGCTCACCACTAGACACTCCCGGCCAGTTAGGCGCCCTGATCAAGCAAGCTGTTTCCGGCCCCACCGTCTAGGTCATGCATCTAGTCGCTCTACACGTAAGCCAACCATAATTAAAATGCACAAGGCTACACATTTCCATCGCGATCTCCATTCATGTTCATCATCCTGAACGACTCGAAAACGCGGACAAGATAACGGCAGGCTCGAGCTACCATGGTCCGGATTCTCCCGATTTCTGGCCTGCGCTGGAATTGTCTATAGGCGCATGTTTGCCTATAGCTAGCTTTGCCACCATACCTAACTAGTCACGTGCACCGCTACTAACGCACGGTACACAACCAGCCATAGCGTATTTTATTATTATTATAGCCTGAGCTTAGCCATCGTACAGCCAGACATGCGCTACGTCCTTCATTGCTATGCTTCGCTTGCTTGCCCACGCTCCTTGTTATGATATATGCTCACGCGGGTCCTACTTGCACCCACAGAATTTAGTTGCCTGATAGTCTATCGTGTCTGATATTGCACTGCTGTGGCATTAATTAATTAATTAATTAATTAAACACGTGCTCCCGTTGGGGAATCACGGAGCACCGAAGTGCTTTTAATCCCTGTGTGTGCACAACAGGAGAAAGGGCAGAGACCCCCAGTCTCCTTCATGCCTAGGCATGCCACAGCTGCACTCGGACACGCTAGCTAAACGGACACGCTAACGATCCGGCAATCTGTGGGTGCAATAAGACCCATGTGAGCATGGCATAATGCTGTGGCATGCCTCTGGCACCGCCGACGATGTGGACACCCGCATCGGCCTTGCCTGGGCCAAGCTCCGTTCGCTCACACCCTACTGGCGCTCGAAGGGCCTGGGCGGGCACCGCAAGCGCATGCTCTTCAAGGTCCTCGTCCTCACGGTGCTCACGTATGGCGCCGAGGCGTGGACCCTCCCACCCAAACTGGCAGCTCGGCTAGTAGACGGCACGGTTTACAGGATGCTCCGACAGGTCCTTAACGTAGGTTTTTCCGAGCGTCCGTCATCAGAATCTTTGTATCATGGCATGCCTCGTGTTTCGGACGAGATTAGGCAGCGTAGGATAGCATTTGTAGGACACCTTGCCCGCACCAGCCAGGTCGACACCACCCTCGGTCTGGCCGGCCCCCAGCGGCTTGGCCAGCCAGGGCGGCACATTCTGACCTGGCCTGGCCCCGAGGACATTCCCAAACGGGTAGGGAAACCTGTCACGAACTACGTTCAGATGTTGCTGGACGACCTAGTGGTCCCAGCCCAGTTTGAGCACCGCATCCACTCTCTCTCCCGTCTTTGGACTGTCATGCAGGACAAGACGCGGTGGAAGAAGATTGTCAAGGCGCACACGCCCGACCCTGTGGGCAAGCCACCTCCCCCCAAGCGGAGGCGGCGTTTTGATGAGTAGTGTAGTTAGGATTTTCTAGATAGCTTATTAGAGTTAGTATAGTTCGATCACGCGGCTTCCTCCACCCCATCCATCATGGAATATGTGCTACATGACCTCCCCACGGCGGCATGTTATAATTTAATTTAATTTTTTAATGCCTCTAGCTGGCATGAAGGAGAAAGGGGGTCGATCTCTGCCCTTAATCTTCCTGTTGTGCACATACGTACAGGGATTAAATTAAAGCACTCCGGTGCTCCGTGACCTCCCAACGTGGGAGCAAGTGTTTAAAATGTAGGTATGATACATCATGGTATAGTGCAGGTGCGCCTTGTGCACCCAGAGTAGGTGGCAGTTTACATCCCCGACCTGCAGGTTAAAGCTCAGAATGTCAGTATTTAACCCGTGTTTTTTTAATTAGAACGCGATATAGCCACGAGGTAGCCATGGCTGTCGGAGCTCATAACTTTCACGTTTGAGCGCCGAATTCAGCTGTGAATATCACAATCGCTTCGTCTTTCTAAGACGCACATGCTGATATAATTTTCCGACGCTATTACGCAATATACGATGAGCAAACGCCTCTCGACGCAACGCAGCCTGGCGGCTGCGCTCGGCAATGAAAATACGCCTGCAGCTTCGGCTGCAGCTTCGCCCACCGGCCCAGATGGCAACGGTGACACTAGTAGTGCACTGGTGCTCGCCCAGCCTCCCGGGCTCGCCTCGCCATCAGCATCGCCTGAACCTAAGCGCAGTCGCTCTGCTGAGCCGCCCTGGGAAGAGCGCTCCTTTGACGTCAACAGCCCCGGCTTCTGGCAGCGCAGCCCCGGTTGGATTATGGAAGACTTTTATTACGGCAATCACGCCTCGCTTCTAGCCCTGTGCGTGTACCTCACGTCCCACAACCGTGGCCGCTGGCCTGGTGACGGCAAGCTTGTCGACCCCGCCCGGCGAGGCTCTCCCCATCATTCACCGCATGCCTCGCCCCAAGCTTCAACGCTTCGCCCTCTGCTCCCTTGTTGGACGCTCCGAATCCGAGATCTGGAACCCCAAACCGCCCCCCTTCCCCTCCGAAGCCTCCATCCGCACCATCCTCAAGGAAGCTTTCGAGCAGCACGTGACCCCTCTTGCCGCAGATGTGGCGGCACTTGGCGGCACGCTGGCTGCTGAGCTCCCCACCATCCCCACCGCCACCGCCACCCTCCTCGCCTCCACCCCCCCCCCCTCCGCCTCCACCGACTCCATCACCGCCCAGCTCCGCGACATCGACCAGCGCCTCAAGGATAATGCAATCGCTATCGAGGTCTTGCAGAACACAGCAGGCCTCACCGCCCAGGCAGTGAAGGACATTGCCGCCAAGCCAGCCCCGGCTGGCCTGGCCGGCGATGCTCCTCCCATCACGACCTGGGCGGACATGCTTAAGCAACATACCACCTCCACCACCTCCGCCGTCGCAGCCCAGCTCCAGCGGCAGACGCTTGACCTCCGCGAGGAGGCCGAGCTCGCCAAGCGCAGCCTCCACGTCATTGTCAAGAATCTCAAGATGGAGGAAGGTGAGAATTCCGAGAAGCTTGCGCGTGCTTTTGAGAGAGAAATCCTTGATCGCATGGGCCTTACTGGTGAGATCGAGCTGGCCGCCCACCGCCTTCCCCGCGCGCGGGGTAAGGCCGGGCCGCCCCCGCTCCTTCTCACCTTTAAGACCCCGGCGGACAAGATTTCTTTTCTCAGACGCCGCAAGCGGCTCGAGAAGACTCTCTTCACCCTTGACGACGACTTGACCCTGGCACAGCAACAACGGCGACGGGAGCTATGGCCGACCTACCTCCAGCTCCGGCAGACCAAGGCGGGCCAGCCGGTGTACTGGAAGGGGGCGGCCATCTACGTCGGCCACAAGCCCTGGCAAGCGACCCCCTCGACCACCGCGGCCCCAGCAACCCCAGCCCCAGCCTAGGGGAATACAGCAGTAGTGTAGAATAGTTAGACAGTGGCCTTGTACATGCCCGCCTACTACAGGCACTATAGCAGCTGAGGCCTAGCCTTTTTAGTCATGTACATGTGTGCCTATGCTGAGCCACACTCCAGATGATGCCTAGCTTTATTTAGTTATGCAGTGCCCATGCAGGGAGTAACTCCCTGCTGAGCAGCCATGCCCTAGCTTTTTGGATAGCTATGCTGATCTTCCCCCCCATGACAGGCTCCCCTTCGCTGGGCATAGCTTGAAGATCATGGGGATGCAAGTGCCCTGGTGCACCTAGAGCAAGGGTCCTTTACATCCCCACCCTTGCAGGAAGTAGCTTAGGATGTATGATAGGCCATATGCCCCCCTCTCAAGGGCTATGTGCTACATATACTCCCAACGGAGTTATGTTACAATTCAATTCAATTCAATTCAATATCGCGTTGTAAGCTTTTTTTAGAACGCGTATAGCACCTAAGGAAAATTTTTTTTCATGGTCATGTATATATACTTTCCTGAAAGCCCATAAATCAAAGGATTTTTTGAGCTACTCAGACCTACAAAATGCTTATTCATTAGAGAGATACACTGGTTTGAATACAGGGGGGTCTGACCATGACCGCGATTTCTTGACCCTAGGTCACAAGTCATGTGCTTATTCACAAATGGTTCATGAAAAAAATCTGGCTTCTTGCACGAGCTATGGGCAACATATGCAGCTCTGTGAAACAAAACTCAGGCCCATTGGGCCACTGGAGCTATTTTTCATTAGCATCACAATTACAACGCAGTACAACGCAGTGGGAAACATGAGAGCCCTTGACAACATTACGCAACGACCCGAGCCCCATAAACGGGGCCATAGTGAGCTTGGAGGGTCAAAACGTTGAACATAGGCGTTGTATAAGTTATACAGCATCAAACATGCATCAAACATCATGACTGGATGACCTAATATGACTGAATCAGGCAGCCATAGCCAAAGCATCATCCACTCTCACAACGTGTTGAGCACATGCCTCGTGGGAATGGAGGTGCTGGGTTTTCATTCCATAACGCGTGCAATACTGAAAGAAAGAGGCACGTGTAATGCAAGGCTTGGATAGGTTGAGTGATCCATGAGCTTACATGCAGGCAAAGATGACGCTGGAATGCATGCTAGCAAATGGTGGCAAGATGCTAACAACACATGATTATACACCATGATTATGGGCACCCAGCTGATCTTCTTGCATGCACAATCAACGCAGTATAAACCATCATCATCCAATCCTCACGATATATGCACGGCTTGACGACGTATACAGCACCTAAATACTGCACAACTGCAACCTGCTATGGCTGACATGCAAGCAACGTCGAGTAGGATGGCGGTCTTAGAGAGGCTGGGCAGAGGTCGGTAGAAATAAGTGGAAAACTGGAAGAAACTAGGTAGAAACACGATATACTTACGCCTGCAAGCACTATTGAGCCGGTGGCAGAGGCCATTTCCAGGAAAATACAGCATACCGTAGCAATAGCCACGGTCACGCCTTACGCTATTTGCAGGCACCATCATGCCCGGAGCTACCCAAGAAAAGTCTGCACAAATCTCGGTTTAGCCGAGAGTCCGGGCGTTCGGAATGAATAAACATGTGTTAAGAAGTCGAAACACCATGGAAATACCAAGCATGGTGCCGCAGCAGACCCGAGTCTTGACGTAATAATATGTATGCCGGTTTCCAGGGTTTCCGCATGAAAGTTGGGTGAGAAACTGGAAAAAACTACGTTCCTTTGCCTCAGTACCTCAACAAACTCGTAGAAACCTAATTATCAACCTTTGAACGCATCATCATGGTCGTGCTACCCAACAGCCACTGAAATTCGCGCGAAAACTGGCGAGATCTACCTGCCGCCATCGCCGTCGTCTTCACCTTCGTCCCGCGAAAATGCCTGATTTCAGTGGTACATATTTGTTTGCAGCTGTCACAAAAAAAATACCAAAAATACCAGGATTTTTTCTTGAATTCTATGAGATGTTTCTGACCTATCTTGAAAGTTTCAGACCAAAAATCGCATGTTTAATAGGTTTGCCACGTGTCCGATTACAACGCGATACATCGCGTTCTAACCCTACAACGCGATGTATCGCGTTGTAAAAAAACACGGGTTAACTGAACCATATGCCCCTAGCTTCTCAGGGATATTGAATTGAATTGAATTGAATTGAATTGTAACATAACTCCGTTGGGAGTATATGTAGCACACAGCCCTTGAGAGGGGGGCATATATGGCCTATCATACATCCTAAGCTACTTCCTGCAAGGGTGGGGATGTAAAGGACCCTTGCTCTAGGTGCACCAGGGCACTTGCATCCCCATGATCTTCAAGCTATGCCCAGCGAAGGGGGATATGTGTTACATATATTCTCTGTCCTGGAGCCCTTTGTCCTGGAGGAGTTTGGGGCCATGGGGCCCCTGACCTCCGCCTTCTTCAAGGAGTGTTGCCGGCTCCGGGAGGACCGGCTGGACCTGGAGGGCCAGCGGGCCCCATGGTCGGCGCGGACCTGGACGTCATATTGGCGTCAGCGCTTGTCGGTGGCGCTGACTCGGGCCATGGCTGACATCATGCTCCGCCGTACGCGGGCTGATTTTGCGGTGCAGCAGGGCTATTAGGTTCCTCCCGTTAGGCGTTTCCATTGGTCTTATCGTAGTATAGAGCTTTGACATGGCTCTGTATATAGGTTTATAGCTGGGCGTTTGCTTTGGTTTGAGTGATTTCACTCTGCTGTAAGTAATTATATTTTTAACATATATTCTCCCAGCGGAGATATTTTCTATCCGAAGACATCCCAAGTTCAGCCCAACTGCTGAAAAACTCTTTACCGGAGAGAGGTACCAGTAATTCGGACGATATGTGATTTTCAATGACACTGCAATGAAAAAAATAGGAATCAAGTTATGAAATAGGGCATACAAAAAGATCACCGGTCAACCACATCCTAGACTCAAATCAACAAAACACGTGTTTGATCTCAAATGCCAAGCAGCCATAAAAGGGCTGAGCATCCAGCTGTGGAGAAAGCTCGACTTATTCCCGTCTTCATAAGCTTGCCAACAGCAGCAAACAGCAGGAGAGTTGCAGTGTGGAGCCCATCATTATCACGTACACTTGTCCACATGTGACCACATGTGCAGTAGCAATGTGCGCTCCTCCTTGCTCAATCGGGGGACACTACAAACACCCATTGCACGCAGGATGAAGCTATCTACTTTTACTACAGATAATGTACCATCAGATAATATACATTTAGCATCACCGATCAGCCACACTACATACTGGCTGATCCCCCTACAGTGTACGGAAAGCTCGCAAGCCCTCCGCAGTATCCATAGCGTAAGCGAACCGCCCAGGGTCTACATGTCTGAGAAATGTGCGCTCAGCCACCACTTCACGTTACACGTCATGCTCCGGGGCCGTCCCCCCCGACGTTGGTGCGCGTGAATGCGACAGCTGGCCGCCACCCATGCCCCAGGCAGGTGGCCGCATGCCCCCCGCTAGATGTTGTTCCTTTGCCCCCCCTGTGCTAGCCTCCATCATGCCCCCCTCGCTGGCAGGAGATGCCCCCCCCCCCCCCCTCCAGCTCCAGCTTCAAGCGTGGCTTGGGCGCCTTGCCCAGGATTTGAACGGGGGTGTCAGCAGGATCAGCATAAGGGTCCCCCTGGGGCGGTGTCCCCGACATCTGGCCCGCGTACATTTCTGCTTGCAACCGCTGCTGCTGCTGCTGCAGCTGTTGGTGCTGCTGCATGTGGTGGTGGTACTGCGCCTGCGCGTGCTGCTGGTGGTACTGCGCAGCTGCTGCCGCCGCCACCGCCTGCTGGTGCTGGTGCTGGTGCAGGATGTGCTGGTGCTGCTCGTGCTGCTGCTGGTACTGCAGTTGCTGCTGATAGCGCTGCTGCTGCTCCGCCGCCGCCGCCTCGTAACTCGCCTGCCGCTGCTGCTGCGCCTGCTGCTGGGCTTGCTGCTGGGCCTGCTGCTGGGCCTGTTGCTGGGCCTGCTGCTGCGCCTGCTGCTGCTGTTGTTGCTGCTGAAGGTGAAGCTGCAGTGAGGCCTGCGAGGGCAGCAAACCTGCAGGGTCCCGCAGCATTGGGCCCACGCTGCCCCCCGGGCTGACCGCGTGGTATGATGGCGGCTGGCGAGGGGGCGAAGAGCCCCCATGCAGGGGCACGTAGGGTGGCGGGTGGCGATCATAGGGCGGTCCAAGCGCAGGGGAGAGACCGCGGGCGAGGGCGGCATGTCCCGCGGCCGCATCCGCGCCTGCCGGAGGGGTAGCCACCGCGTGGGCGTCCGGGTGGTAGCCCGCGTGCCGGTGATGTCCCCCCGGGAGCATCCACTCTGGGGGGGCACGTCGCGGGTCGTTCTCACGCAGACCGCTCACGTGAGGCCAGCTGCCCGCCATCGAGTGGTAATGTGACGCGGGCCCCGCACCATAGGGAGGGTACCCTGGGGGCGTGCCGGCGCCATGACCAAACACACCGGGGGCGCTGGGGGCCCCCCCTGCCATCGGGCCAGCCCCCGGTGCTCCGTATCCGCGCATGTCCACCGGGAGGGCCATGCTCCCGGAACCTGCGCTTGGGTGGTGGTGCATGTGCATGTGGTGGAGGTGGTGGGAGGAGCAACCGGGCGCGGCGGCATCCCCAGGTACCAGCGACGCCGACCCAGCCTGCTGGGGGGTGGCCAGGGACCCGTCCGCCCCTGGCGTTGGCCGCCAGGACGATGCAGCCGAGGGGGGGGGCGCCCCCGCCCCCATGGAAGGGTCACCCCACCGGGGAGCACCGGGGGGGTACCCCGGCACCCCCGCTCCGGCGTGGTAGGGAGGGAAGGGCTGGCTCACTGGGACATCACGTCCCAAGATGGCGATGCGGCGGGGTGATGGGGGGTCGCCCGTCGTGGCCGCTGCCGAGGAGGTTGCGCTGCTGGCGCCGAGTTCCAGCCCTGTTGTGCTGGCAACCGCCCCCGCGCCGTGCTCCTCTCCGTTGGTGGCGGGAGACACGCCACCCTCCTGGTTGTGGGAGGGGAAGGAGGGGGAGGAGGAGGCCCCGCTGGCGCCCCCCTGCGCATGGGCTGGTCCACCGGGCGTGTCTGGCCGCGCCCCATTGGTGCTGCCACCTGCTCCCCCCGTGCGAGGCTTCACCTTGGACAAGCGCTCCCGCCGCGCATCGGCCGCCGCCGCCGCCGCTGCCGACAGGACTGGCCCTGCCCCCGCTGCTGCTTGCCCTGGGCCGCCCCCACTAGAGTAGCCCTGCCGCTGGCTGCCCGCAAAGTGGCTCATTTCCTGACCCCCTCCTGCACCCGCCTGCGCCTCCTGGCCCTGCGACGGTGGTTCTGTCGCTGCCTGCTCCTGATTCTGTTGCTGCTGATGTGCAGCCTGTGCCGCCTGTGCTGCCGCCATCTGCTGGTGGTGGTGCAAGTGAAGCGGGTACCCTCCAGCGGTCGTGCCCCAGGGGTCTGCCGCCACCCCTTGGCCCGGAACCCCCGCGCGCGCCCCGCCATGCACACCTGCCGCCGCTGCTGCTGCTGCCGCTGCCGCCGCCGCCGCCGTCGCCGCGGCACTGGCAGCAGCAGCCGCATCGGACGGCTTGGCCCCGGCGCCCTCGTGGTGCATCAACATGGGGGGCCCTGGCGGCGCGTGGTGGTGGTAGAGGTGGGGGTGGCTCACGGGGGGCATCGAGGGGGGGAACATGAGGTGGGGCCACATCCCGCTGGGCCGCCCTTGCATGTACGAGGATGCAGCCGCCGCCGCGGCTGCCGCCGCGGCTGCCGCATGGGGGGGGGTGTAGGGAGGTGGCATCATGTGCCTCATGGCAGGGTTGGCGCCACTACCGGCGCCCGCGGTGGCCGCCGCCGCTGCTGCTGCTGCTGCCGCCGCCGCTGCCGCCGCAGGGGAGGGTATTGCGCCCCCCTCTGGCAGGGCCGAGGAAGGCGGGGGCGGGGGCGGGGGCCAGAAGGGGGGGAACGGGGGCACGTGTCCCCCCATCATCGCCGCTGCCATGGATGGCATGAGACCTGGCGCCGGCGGTGGCGGCGGCGGGGGCATGCCACCATGGGCCAAGGATGGGGGGGGGAACGGGTGCATGAGTGGGTGCATGGCGGGCGGGCCAGCATGGTGAAGGTTGGGAGGGTACGCCATGCCTTGCTCTGAGGCAAAGGCCGCTGAGGGCACTTGACCTGGAGCTGCCGAGGAGTGCGGGGAGACGACGCCCACCTCATGCTCCCCAGCGGCACCGCCCCTGGCCACACCTCCCTTGGCCGAGTCTGCCAGGGTGCCGGGCAGGCGGGCGCCGTCCTCCGTTGGGGGAGGCAGCGCCAGCGCGTGCAGTGCGGACGCGGCTGGGCCTTCCCTCTCTCCCGCCGGCCTGGATGCCCGGTCCTCGGCCGAGCCAGGGGCGGTCAAGTGGACACTAGCCCCCGCCACCGAGCCATGCGCATCCGCTGCCGCCCCTACATGGGCCTTGTCCTCGCTGTGCCCTGCCCGCCGGTCCTCCTGCGTGTGCTCCCATTCAAAACCGGCGCGCGTGTGCAGGGCAGGCTCTGGAGCTGCCCTGGCGGAGGCGCCACCGGACGCGGACGCGGTTGCCGTGTCGCCCGGCTCGCTCCGCGCGCCATGCGCCGACGGGTCAACGGCAGGGGTAGATGACGGCACGGCCGGGGCGGGCGTGCTGGGACCCGCGTCCCCTCCGCCCGAGGTATGAGCCGTCGAGGGGTCCTCCTCGCGCGCCAGCCCCGCGGTGCCTGTGCTGGACAAGGGGGGGACCAGAAGGGACCGCGACAGGCCAGGCGCACCCAGGCCCGACACCGGTAAGGGCAGAAGCATCGAGTTCACCCCTGGTGGGTGCCTCGTGAGACCTACAGATGATGGCAACCCCGAGCCGATCAGGGGGGGGGACTTGGCCACCTGGGAGGGTATCAGCATGGGCGGGAGCGCCCCGGTGAGCGGAAGCGGGGGCAATGACACCAGAGACCCCTCCGGCTTGACACCGTCCGACATCATGGTGCCGGAAACACTGGCGTCCGCGTGGGGGCCGGCGGATTGGCCAAAGGAGCCCGTCGGGGCGCTACCGGCCGTACCATCGGTGGACGGCATGGAGGCGTTGGCGGCGGCGGCAGCCTCGGTCTGTGCGTCGATGTGGGCTTGCACGGCGGCCATGTCAGGTATCTCCCCGCCCACGCGCTCCACCTGGCGACACGGGACGTGCAGTGGCCAGTTGTGGTGGTGGTGATGGTGGCAGTGACAACACGCGGTCCAGGACAAGGATGGTGACAAAAAGACGGCAGACAAGTTCGCAGGGATATCCAGGGGAGGATGATGACGGCGCAATAAGGGCAACCAGTCAGTAGACGACAACATGGAAGGAGGCGGCAACTAGCAGGGGTGGGCAGCGACCATGCATAGTCATGCGTAGCCATGCGTAGTCATGCATAAGCCTGCATAGTCATTGATAGTCATGCATAGTCATGCATAGTCATGCATAGTCCATGCATAGTTGTGCATAGTCATGTGCTCCCATGCTCATGATGCGGGTGTCTACTACCCTAGTGGTCAAAATCACTTTGCGAAAAACTATTTTGCGACCCCCAAACAAAGTAAAAGTTTAGATTTGCAAGACAAAACAATTACGAGGTCGACACGCAAAGTGTTTGTCGCAAAGTGATTTTGACCACTACGATAGTCGTGCATAGTCATGCATAGTCATGAGTAGTGAGCAGCTTCTACCCCCTTCTTCCCCCCCCTAGTGTCGCAGTTTCCATGCCCGCGCCACTGCAAAATGCATCACAGAAAGGTCCGACGAATTCCCCAGCCTCGTTCAACGCCCAACAGAAGCTTTGAACCCACCCTGGTAGCTGAGACTTGACCAATGGACACTGGTGGGCCTGGCATATGTGCAGGGTGTGGGGCAATGGCCTTCAACAGCAGACTACCACGGCACCCCCGTGTGGCATTCAGCAGGTCTCTCAGAACTCTCCGGACTCTCTGCTATGCTTGTGTGGCAAATACTGCTCCAAGCACAGCGCATGGCATTGCAGAGGGGTCGCTCACCTCCTCCCTCAGCGCCTTGTTGTGGACGGACAGCACATGCCACGTGCCGTGCAGCCATGTGAGCTCCTGCACACCCAGGGAGGGACGCCCGCGGCAAGGGCAGGGCAGGGAGAGAGAAGGGAGGGGAAAGCAGAAGAAAGGGGGGCACCAGAAACTTGGTCAGGCGAGGGCACAACGCAAGGAGACGCGGAGCATGGGGCACGAACACGCCCGCCCTAATCAATGGGCAGCCGGGGTGCGGGGCCACGACCACAGCGGGTGGCAAGTTTCGGTATGCGCCCATTTCAGCTATAAGTGACAAGGAATAGAACTAACCTTCATTCCATCTGTGGACATTCTCCGTGTCTATAAAGATGGCGAACAGTTGTGTGTGTCGCGCATCGGCCTCCATCAGAGGGGATCGCCAAGGTGGGCGTACGGGCTGGAAGGGGATGAGGGCTGTCACGATGCCACGGACAGGGCGCACATGACACAACAGATGGGCCCCTCCCCAGCTGTATCTGCACGAACGTGCTTGACATGCTGGCAAATGGGAGCACCTCAGGCCATGGCTGATGACGTGACTTGAAGAGATGATCGTGACGCTGCCGAGCCCATCCCCCTACTGTGCACAGCTAGGTGTTCTCCATCCCTAAGACTACAGGGGGGGGGGGGCATCTCAGCTGAGCTGCCCACTCCAAATTAGGTCCGACGTGGCTCTGTCAGACGTTAAGCGAGCTCCAAAATCGCCCCGGCGCCAGAATTACTAAAAAGGTGTGCGCTCAAGTTGGCTTTCTGAAGACGGCGCGAGGAAAATAGAACCCGAGAGCGCTCGGCAAACACACCCGGCGCCTGGTTTTCAGGAAAGGTGCGCGCTCACCGTGAGACTAGGTACGTATTGGTCCGTCGCTTTGGCTTACATCCCGGAGTGAGGTACTCGTGGACGTACTAATGCACATATACGTACTACGGTAATTATACGGTAAAACTTATAGGACACGTGGCGAAACTGGGAGTGATCTAGGTGGCATCAAACTAAAGTCCTGACTGTGCAGACTACCTCCCTAGCGTATAGTGCCGCGTGTCACACGTCCAACATGCACTCCGTTTCGCCCCGACGGCCCTATTTTGGCAAAGGTGCACGCTCAGCCATTTTTCACTTTGGCTGGTGACGGACGGCGCTGTACGGCACAAAAAGGTGTTCGCTCAAGTAGCAAAATGGGGGGGGGTATGCCCCCCCCCCCCCTAAGACTTCATGTGTGGCCCATGCAACATCCCTAATTACTGAAAAAAGTGGCAAGCCCTGCTCACCGTGCGCAGCTTGGTGTTCTCCATCTCCAGCGCCGATGCCTTGAGGCTCAGCTCGTCGCACAGGAGCTGCCAGGGAGAATAAGGGAGGGGGAAAGAGGCAGGGGCAAAGGGGGTGATACGAATGCCACAGGTAGGGAAAAAGTCAGGAAGGCGGGTCAGCATGTCAAGTCGTAGGGTTGGGGGGAAACGTGGGAATGGGGGTGGCGGTACGGACCGGGTTGCACGATTAAGGAGGCACAACAAGGATCAACTTAACATAAATGCTTTGGGTCAGGCGTAAAGAACTTCCAAACAAAAATATCCTTGGCCATCCACGAAACGCCGCCAGACGCTCACTCACCCGCTTCCTCCGGATGGTTTGCCGCGCACTCTCGCGGTTGGCCTGCACCCTGCGCTGGCGCTTGGCTTCCCTCTCCTCCTGCCAGGGAGGGGGGTGGGGCGGGGCAGCCAGAGAGATCACCCAGAGCACACACCATGGCAGATGCACAACCAGGCATGCGAATGTGAGCGTACAAGCCACGGGTTTACCAACCCAGGCAACACGGGCAAGATAAGACACGTGGGGACAAATACACTGATATAACCATGACAACGGACAAAAACACTTATAACTTGATATAACCATGACAACGGAGAAAAACACTTATGACTTGGGGCCATGCATGGGGTCGTCACATGCACGGACAGGAAATAAGACAAAGCACGGACAGGAAACTGCCTGGGGTGGGGCGATGATACGCGAATAATCGGCGAAAGTTCCGGCACACTAAATATAAAAATCGCTCCTCCAAAAAGCAGCTCCCAGGCTCCTGGCAACGTGGACAACCGAGTACTGGTGTTGTACAGACATGGACCGTGCATCCCCCAGATGACAACCGACACGCCTCCAACAGAGACAAAAATTCGCGTCAAGGGAACCGTGCGTGCAGTTGAAGAAAACCATGCATGCGAAAAAAACAATCGCAAACTCACCTCTGTCTCGTTGACCTTCGCAAGTCGTCGGGCCGCTGCCGCTTCCGCCTGCCGGCATCCCCCGGCGCACCCCACATAGGACCACCGATGCACCCCAAAGACCAACCAACCACCGATGCATGAAAAAGACCAACCATGGGCATCAACGCACAATGAGCCGGCATGTTTCAGCCCAAAGCGGGCTTACTGCAACTGCACACCATTCAAAGAGCACCGCGCAGTATGCCTAGGAACCAGACAATAAGGTGCGAGAAAATGGCATGCCATGGCGAGACATGTGCACAGCTAGCGGCCGCTCACAGGGCACAGATAGGCTGTGCCCAACCTACCTCCCCCTCTTCCCCCGTCCATGACCAAACACACACACACACACACACACACACACACACACACACACACACACACACACACACACACACACACACACCTTGGCCTGCATCGCAGCCGACTTCTGTCGAACGCGCAGCTTCTCCAGCTTCTGCTTCACGCGCGCCAGCCGCGCCGCCTTCTCACGGCCCATCGTCTCCACTGAGCGGCCCGAGGGGTCCAGCGACCCGCGGGGGAACGCACTGCCGCCTGGTGCTGGGGCCATGACACCCCCTATGGGCGCCACAGGGACTCCGCCCAGGGGGGGCGTGGAAACGGGAGCAGGCGCGTCCACGCCAGGCTCGGAAGACGCTGGGGGGGCCCCCGCGCCGCTGCTGCCCCCTGCCCCCGCAGGGGCAGGCACCGGGGCGGGCATGTCGGCACGGCGAGGCCAACGAGAGGATGCGGAGGGTTCCTGTGTACCGGACAGCGGAGCCGCGCCCATGCGCGCCCGCGACCTGCCTTTCTCCCTGTCCACACCCTGACGGTCCCTGGGACGCGAGCCTCCCTGTGGCAAGCCGCCGCGTGCCGAGCCGCCACCTCCGGCCCCTCCCGCTCCGCCTTCCACCCTGCTGTCACCCGCGCCCTGCCCTCGCATCGACGGCGCGTGCTTGTTGTAGCGCGAGTACGGGCCCGGGCCACCACGGCTGCCCCCCGCGTCCACGGGCGCGCCGCCCCCCCGGTCCCCCCCATGCATGCCCGCACTCCCCCTGCCACCCTCCGCCCCATGCCTGGCACCCCCTCCTCGTGCTCCCTGTGGCTCGGCCCCCCCCTCCTCGTCCTCCTCATCCAGCATGTCGTCCTCATCGTACATGTCATCATACCCATCGTCGCCATCGTCACCCTCCACAATGCCCCGCCCGCCCCGACCCCCACCCAGCCCACGGCCCGCATCCCTGCGCCGCTCACCCCCTCGCCCGCCCACCTCTTCCGCCCCGTCCTCGTCCAGCCCATCCTCCGAGTCATCCCCCTGGCCGTCATCCTCCGGGTAGTCATCCCCGTAACTGTCGTGGTCATCGCCCTCATACTCGTCCTCCTCCGCGCCCTGCAGGTCATACGTGTACGAGGTCGGGCGGTCGCTGCTGCGGAGGCGAGAGGGTGGCGCCGGGGGTGGCCCACTGCCACTCCTCCGGTCACCACCCCCAGATGATGCCGGCCGCTCCGGCGGGGCCACCGGCTCCGGCTGCATGGACCGCACTCTCTCCGGGTGTGGCTGCTTGCGTGAGGCTGCCTTGGCAGAGGAAGCAACGACACCCAACCTGCCAGCATCGGCGTCCCGTTCCCCGCCCTCCCTGGAGGAATACCCCCCCTTGTGGGCCAGGGTGCTCCCGCCCTCGCCCATCGGCAGCGGGTGCTTCCGCTTGAGCATGCCGCCACCACCCCGATCGCCCATCGGCGGTGCGGCCACCGAGCCACCCCGCTTGACAGTGTCAGGGCCACCCGCCGGCCCTGGACGGGAACCGTTCAGCTTGCCCCCCATGCGTGGCGGGGCGACACGGTCCATCCCCCGGTCCCCGTCATGACTGCTGTTGCCCGTGTAGACATCCTTGATCACCTTCTTGAAAGGGCGGGCAGGGCCTGAGGATGTGGACGGGGATGGGACTACCTTGGCAGGGGCGGCCCCTCCACCTGTCCCACCCCCGCCTGCCCGCGGCAAGCTCCCGTCCCGGCTGGCACTGCTGCCCTTGCGGACCAGCCGGCTGCTGCCAACGCCGCCATCACCGCCCTTGGCGCCCCCCGGCGCGTGGCCAATCGCCTCAGTCATGCGCGCGCTGACCTCAGCGAGGGCTGCAAGCGAGAAAGAGGCGTCGTGCTCCACGTCGTCAGTGGCCGCACTGGCCTCCGCACCGCGCTTGCCAGGGTACTGGGCAGGGCGTGGCCTGGGCGGCACGCTGGCCTGGGCGGGCCCTTTGCCCAAGAGGGGCTTGCGTGGGGGCGGGTTCTGAGAACTGCTCGATGGCTTGGCTGCCATGGAGCCACCACCGCCGCCTCCCCCTCCATGGGTGAGCTTGCCTCGGCCCTCCTCCCAGCCATCACGCGGACCCTTGGACGGCGCAAGCATGTCGAGGACGTCGTCTATTTTTACGGTCTTCCCCGATTGCGCGCTCAGTGCCCGGGTGCTCCGTTGCTGCGCGGTACAGGGAGGGGCACCGGAAAGGAAAGCATGAGCGTGTGCATGGCCGCACAAAAAGCATACACGTGGGACCCATGCATGAGCCACACACAGCAGACCGGTGCATACCAGAACAAAGGCCTCTCTAGCCAGCCAACCACATTGAGAAACAAGATGTCCCTCTTATAACAATCAAGGAAAGATCGAGGTACAGATAAGAATACGGCAAAAACAAAGTTTCGCAAAGAAAAAGACGCACGGCGGCCTAACACGGACCGCGTGAAATGGGCAAGATTTGCGAGAGAGACAAACCATTTGCAACGCAAGCTCAATCCCGCCGAAAGAGCCATATCGGCGGCTAACGCGTAGGACCTTTCTTTAGACTTCCTTACCTTCCCATTCGCCGTTGCCGAACATTTTGCGCAGACAAAGCCCGGCAACGGGCTTTTGCTGACAGAAACAGGTCCGCGGCAGTCGCAGCAAAGATAGCGTTCTTTGCCTGGAGCCACCCAGTCGGGCCTTGATTGGCTAACCTGCAGTTTCCTAGGGCGCTTATTTTTTGACCTGGCATCTTTTCCAGAATACTTTCCTTCTTCTCCGTCAAAAACATCACCGTCAAGGTCATAGCCGTCACCGCCGTCAGGGGCGTGTGCCGGAACAGCGCCTACTCCTACTGCCTTCCTTTTCTTGCCATCCGCTGCGGAAAGCATGGCTCCTTGACAAGAAACTTCAAGTATCAAAGTTTAGTGTAACTAATAACGCTTGCAAGCAGTTGACACTCCATCGCGTCACCGCATTCATGGACTTCAGCGCTGCCACAACCCCAAGAACGATACAGCCCGCAGTTGAACTAGGCAGACCTTGGACACAAATCAATCCAAATTTTTATCCACGCTGCAAGGGCACAATTTCACAACAGGAGCAAGAGACACGCACGTCCCACTATCCTCATTATCGTGGTGGCCGTTGCCCCATCGTCTCCTCGCCCGCCGGGTTCCGTGCTTGGGCCCTAGCGACGCATATGAGTCGGTCAAGAATTTCGCACAAGCTTGATCAGTTGAATGACAATGGTCAGGCAGATCCTGCAACAAAGCCGGATCGCGCGACAAGTTTTGATGACAAGTCGTCTACGGACAAGTTGCTGGCGAGGCCTCTTGCTGGCGAAGGAGAGCGAGGCGTCAGACTTAGTAACCCCCGCCCAGGAAAGCCGTGCGGCACAGTTGCAGATAGAATGGCAAAGCTTCGTCAGTAGGATTTGGACGGCACCAAATCGTTCAGCAGCGGCTCGTCAGGCACCCTGGGTTCCAACAATTTCACTGGTCACCAAGTTTGAATTCTATTCTGAAGCGACGGTTTCTCCAGATCCTCCGCTGACTTTACTGGCTATCCATACTCATAGCCTCATGGATTTCGATGCTTTTTAATGGGCGTATCCTCTCGGATCCAGTTGTCGCGCCGTTGGAACGCATTTTGCCTGGCATTGAATATGCTTCCCAGTTTGAATACATTTGTCGTCATCTGAAACGGCCAATGTCTCAGAGAATAAACTTTCCTGAGAGACCGGTCGCCACGTGGATGGAATTCTATGCGTGCACTTGTCATGCGCCTCTGTGTACACAACGACCAGGCGATTGAAATGTCCAGCCGACTGATCACAGGCGCAACCATGCCAGATCTATGGAATTAATCTGCGCATCTGGCTGCATTCTGGTAGTATGCACTGTGGGCGTGTTCACCCTTCAATAATTTGAAGGCCAATCCTGGGGTTTGCAGTTGGAAACGGTTGGATGATGTATTGAAAATGCTTTGCTCCAAATACCCGTCTTTACGCCAGTGCCATTCTTATACACTAGTAG